>ML809018.1:11073-55562 GCA_009831015.1 Picea engelmannii
ACCATTTATGTCACTTCCGTTTAACATTAGGGCCGACCTGACACTTTCTTATTTTGTAATTATTTTCTTTAATTATTTTCAGGGCCTACATGTACTTCCTTTTTCAATTCACTTGGTCATCTTCAAAAATTCATTTCTCCTCAACCATGAGGATCCATGTGACATGCCACATACCACTGGAAACAACATGATGTATACTATCCATTCATGGGTGTTGTATATGCATGTGCATTTTTCTTCATGTCCAAATACCTTTATCAATATTGCGGTCCAAAACCCATGACTAGGGTTGAAATCAATGACAACAATCAATCTTCCAACAATGATTTATTCTGAAGAGTTGATGCCCACGATATCATGTAATTCATTGGTTGGAATTAGCACTCCTAAAACCCTCAATATCGAAGGATATATCAAAAAAAAAAATGTAATAGTCCTAATTGATTCTGGTAGTACTCATAATTTCATTCACTATAAATTAGCCAAAGCTCTCAATTGCTTTGTATATCCAGCGCTAGAGTTTCAAGTAATGATTACATATGGATGAACCATCAATTTCTCAGGAAAATGAAATAAGATCAATCTTACTATGGGGAAATATGTAATGAATATTCCAATGATTTCTATACCCATGGGTGGTGTTGATGTCATACTAGGAATCCAATGGTTACAATCATTAGGAGCAATGGCCTTTAATTTTCAAGAACTTTTCATGAAATTTTCAATGGAAGGAAAAGAAATTGAGTTAAGGGGTATCATAGGGAAACCCAGTAAGGTGATAAGCTCTAATGGCATGTCAAAATTATTGAAAAAGGGGCATCAAGGTGTAATTGCATAACTATGCTCACTAGATGTTCAAAAATCTAAGCCATCTATTCCCCTATATCTCCAAGGGATTATTGATAAGCATTCCAAAGTATTTGAAGATATTCCCAAAGGTCTTCCATCGACTCAAAATCATGATCATTCTATTCACCTAATTCTTGGGAGTGTTCCTCCTAACATCAGGCCTTACAGATACCCTTATGCCCAGAAGAGTGAAATTGAGCCTATGGTTGAAGAAATGTTAGAAGTTGGCATTATTAGACCTATCCAAAGTTCGTACTCTACACCGGTGGTAATGGTACTTAAGAAGTATGGCTCATGGCATATGTTCCCAGATTATATAGATCTCAACAAGATCATTATTACAAATAATTTTCCAATTCCCGTCATTGATGAATTGTTAGATGAACTACATGGAGAAATATATTTCACAAAGTTGTATCTTTGTTCAGGGTATCATCAGATTAGAATCAAGGAAGAAGATATCCCCAAAAAAACAATTTGAACTCATGAGGGCCATTATGAATTTTTGGTCATGCCTTTTGGCCTTACAAATACACCTTCCACATTCCAAGGGTTGATAAATTCCATTTTCAAGCCCTTCCTTTGAAAATTTGTGTTAGTATTTTTTGATGATATACTAATCTATAGCAAGTCTTGGAAGGATCATGTGCAACATGTTGACAAGATGCAACAACTACTAAAGTAGCAACAACTATATGCCAAACCATACAAATGTTTCTTTGGGGTTAGGGAGGTAGAGTATTTGGTTCATATTGTATCTCATGAAGGTGTCAAGGTAGACCCTAACAAGATTAAGGCCATGATGGACTGGTCGATTCCCAAAACATTGAAGAATATTAGAGTATTTTTGTGTTTGATGGGTTACTACCGCAGGTTTGTTCGAAACTATGGAAGAATAGAAACACCTTTAATGACATTAACTAAGAAGGATGCATTTTCATGGACTCCAGAGGCAACTCAAGGTTTTGAACAACTTAAAGAGGCGATGTGAAAATATCCTATCTTGACCACACCAGACTTCACAAAAAACCTTTATTATGGAATGTGATGCCTTGGGAAATGGCATTGGTGCAATTATAATGCAATAAGGAAGACCCCTTTCTTTTGAAAGTCAGTCACTCAAGGGGAAGGACATACACAAACCCATTTATGAGAAGGAAATTATGGAAATACTAAATGCATTGAAGAAATGGAACCCTTACCTAATAGGTAGGCACTTCAAGGTCAAAACAGGCCATGATAGTATTAAATACTTCTTGGAACAAAGACTATCTTCAGAATAACAACAAAAATGGGTGACCAAGATATTGGGTTATGATTTTGAAATCATATCTAAAAAAAGGGAAGAAAAATGTTGTGGCATATTCACTCTCAAGAAAGGATGAAGATGTTGAGGCCTTTCTCTATGTTATCTCAATCATCTAACCCGATTGGATAATAGAAGCGAGGGATGAATGGAAGAATGATGAAAACTTGTGGACTCTCATTCAAAGGTTGCAGCAGGATTCCAATGCATCAGATACATTTACATGGAAAAATGATTCACTATGGTACAAATATTGTTTATATTTATGTAATAACTCTCAAATCAAACTAAAGGTACTATTATAATTGCACACCTCTATGGTAGGAGGGAACTCGGGATTTTTGAAAACCTACCATAGGGTCAAGAAGGAATTTTTTTGGGATGGCCTTAAAACTGATGTTCAAAGGTTTGTGGAATAATTTTTAGTTTTCCAACAAAATAATGTGGAAACAATTAAGTCATGAGGTCTTTTACGGCCATTAGACATCCCAAGTCAGTGCTGGGAGGCGGTTTCCATGGATTTCATCACAGCTTTACCAAAGTATGAAGGAAAGAGTGTCATCATGGTGATTGTTGATAGACTGACCAAGTAATCACACTTTTGTCCACTCTCTCATCCCTCCAAATCCAATACAGTTTCCACCACATTCATGGAGATGGCTGAAAAGCTACATGGAAGCCCAAATATTATTGTAAGTAACAAAGATCCCATATTCACTGGACATTTTTGGACAGAATTATTTTCTTGTTTGGGTACTCAACTGGCTCATAGATCATCCTATCATACTCAATCTCATGGACAAACCGATATAGTGAACAAATTTTTGGAAGGATACCTTCACTGCTTTGTCTCTGATAAACAAACACAATGGTTCAAATGGTTACCCTTGGCAGAATGTTGGTATAACACTTCCTGTCATACTGCAACAAAAATGACACCATTTATGGAACTCTATGGATACCACCCTCCTTCCATCACTTCTTCTCTAAAATAAAAATCTAAGGTTCAAGCAGTGGAATATCACATCAAGCATCAACAACACGTTCACCAAATATTAAAGGATAACCTGACCATGGCACAAAATCACATGAAACAACAAGCAAATCAACATCGTAGTGAAATAAGTTTTGAAGTAGGGTATTTGGTGTTTTTAAGACTACAACCATACAAACACATGTCCCTCAAGAAAGACAAGAAGGATAATCAATTATCACTAAAGTACTATGACTCTTATAAGGTGTTGCAAAATATTGGTACTATGGCATACCAATTGGAGTTGCCTGCATCTTCACGAGTACACCAAGTTTTCCATGTTTTGTGCTTAAATAAGGTTATAGGTGATAAGATCCCAGTTCAAACTATATTTCTAGAACTTGACAAGGAAGGAAAAACCGTATTGAATCCTGAAGTTATCACTGACACAAGAATTCGTCAGTTGAGGAATAGATCCATTTCAGTGTATGTCATTAAGTGGAGGAAACTACTTGCTAAAGATTCCACTTGGGAAGATGAGTCTTTTGTACAGAAGCATCCTGAATTACTCAAGTGTTGCAAACAACACTTGTCTGAAGGGGAGGGTAATGTTAATCCCTAAATAGTGGAACATTACCCCTTAATTGGGGCATATTACATTACTAATGATATTTTATTTATGTCGTCTTGGGTCCATTAGTTGTAATTGTACCTCCTAGTCTCCTATATATACCAAGGAGACCTTTTCATTTGGAATCATATTGTATTTGGAAATTTATGTGGTGTTTAAGGAGGTTTCCCACTCGAAGAGGCTTATTATCTGAAATTATATCTTTTTCAAGGCGTTGATTACTTATTCTAAGGTTCTTTTTATTCTATTTTGATATTCAATTCTTAACAAAGTGAAATATCCCCAAAACCAAAGAACTGAGCAGTGGAGGGAAAGAGAAACCCTAGTGCACTGTGTTGGAAGATATGGAGGGTGGAATGAGCCTTGAGCATGCCTTTGAAGCTGGAAATCACCACAAAGGACTGGGTAGTGGAGTTCACATATAGAATCCACCATTGGAGATCACATATAGAATCCACCATTGGAGCATACTTGTAAACAAACTAATTACAATTATCAAAGGAATGAAATCTACCTTTGTATTCATCATTAAACAATATTATAAAATAGCCTTTAATAATTTTCATTAAGGTTTAACAATAAAAACCCAACATAGCCATATTTCCCTAAATTCTAGTTTCAATCAATGTCATTCCCAAAAGTTGCAACAACTCAACCTACAAGATTATTTGCCTAAGTATGTTTCCAAACAACTTGTCAAACATGGGTTCAAGGTTGTTATAAAATATGTCATACAAGAATCAATCATATACAATGGATCAACATCCATTTTCATTGACCTTCATATGAAAATCCATCCATATGCACTAAGGAAGAACCATATAGAGATTAGTCCATCATAGGGATGCAAAACATGTCAAGGACATGCAATTTTATAATGTAGGTGTGCATTTGTCATTAATAAGGTGTGCATATTCCTTCTTACTATGCAAATATGCAATCCCGTGTACTCAACCTGCATTTTCAACTTGAGGTGTTCATTTTTCCCTAACAATGTGTGCATTTTCCTCAATACATTGTTTTCACGTAATTTCATAAGGTTAACATACAATCACCAACACAAGGCATGCATTTTTCTTCCTACGGCATGCATTTTTATGCATTTTTCCCTTTTAAGGAATGCATTTTTCACCAAGGGACATGCATAATTTATCTCAAAGATTGAATGTTTCATAAGCCTATATATCTATGATATCATAATACCAGATTTCACAATTGGTTGTGCACTTCCCTCAACATTTTAACAAGGCCAATTTTAACAATTTGACCTCTTTGTTATAAAAGGAAGTTTTTATCCTTTATGCACAACAACAAAAAAATGGTCTGAAAATGCACACTATGTCCTCTAAAATGCAATACTAAGGAATTTAAAAATGTATTCCTTATTGTATAATGAGGATTTTACAATTTCCCACCTATCTAATCCTCATATTGTTTCCATTACTATTTTTTCATGCTAACCAATTACCAAATAATGGAAGTATTGTAGAATAGAATTCCACATTATTGACACATTGTTTGAAGATTTAATATTCTTTCTTATCGATTCCTCTTCTAAGAGGGGAATATTACATTTCATTGTTTGTCGCATAATGTGTGTGTGTGTGTGTGTGTGTGTGTGTGTGTGTGTGTGTGTGTGTGTGTTTTCAATCAATTAGGTAAGTACCAAGTTATAGATAATAATGTATATATTGAGCCTCTTATCGATAAGATAATAAATTTATGGGTTGGCATCACTATGTACGACATCTCTAGACCAAGATGATATTGAAGGAGAAGATGATGTGTAGTGTCCCTGATCTAGAAACCTTTGTAATTATACATATAGGATGGTGAGTTGATTGGTACCAAATGTAAATGTAATGAACATTTAGGCCAGTGATCCAAGGACACTTGGTTTTGGTGTTGCGTGCATCAAAGTAGTGTGTGTAGAAGCGTTAACAAAGATAAGGTGTACAATCTATGTGTTGTGCGCACCTAGGTAAGTGCATACATCAAATTGTGTTGTGTGCACTTGGGTTAGTGCACGGTAATGACCTAGAAGTGTGTGGTACTAATTTATATATATATATATATGAATGTTTATGTTTTGAGGCTAGAGAGCCTGTATGACTATGAGGTTGGTGATCCTAGACGCAGATAGGTCAGTGTGCCTATCCATGTAAATACAACCATGATTATTAATGTAATATTGCATCGTTGCATGTTGACTGACTAAGAAGAAAAGAGATGGGGGGCCTACTCCAATGAAAAAGGGAAAGGCGGGTGCATCATAAGTATTGCAGAACATTTTTATAATATTTCTGGAAAAAGTGTAATGTTATGGATATGTTTTAATACTAAGTTTCCGAGGGTAGGGAATGAGTCACGAAGCCTCTTAAAGCTACTTATAAAAGGTGAAAAGTGTCAAGTGGAAGGAATGAAATATATATTGTTGTACTTAGTGTATTTTGGGGGGTGATGATTATTATTCATGTTGAAGGTTGTCATGAGTAGAAGGGGTCAACCTGTATGGAAAACCTGATTATTATTGCATCTACTCAGAGAATCTTGCAGGGAGTTGTGGGGATGTAACTAGAATTCTATTGTTGACGATTCAGGTTGGTAGAGAATGAGAGGTCTCTCTAGGTGAGGGATTAGCTATTGTGGAGTGGTTTCCATACCCATGAGCATATTCTCTATTTTAGAGTATTGTTCATAATTGTTTCCCAGTGTACCAAGCAATAGTCACAGGGATCAGAGAATTCATGTCTGACCTATTGTTGGTAACCCTCGGAGTGGAAGTGAGGAAGCTAAGGGATTATTGAGAGGAGAAGGGGCATACTTCCTTGGGTGTGATAGGTTTATGGGGAATGAGGGATTATGGGATAGTTTCAGTAGCGAGCAACTTGGATTGATCAATTATGTTGAGAAGCAGACTTTAGTGTGTTACTAGAAGTCTTTTTCCCTGGTGGAGTTGAGCCCCAACTCGGGGGTGACCTGTTGTTGAAATATTATGATAAATAACGTCTATGGCTGGGAGGAACATCTGATTCAAGGTTGTAGTTGGTGACTTAATAAAATATAAGTGTTCTTATGTACTTGTCATGTTTTTTGTGTTCTTGTTTATCTATGTTTGTCATGGGTTAATTCTTGTATGTTGTTGCATATTAGTATTTGTTGTTATTTTTCTTAGTGTTTCTTACACCTGGAAATATGGTGTTTTTAGCCTTTAATTGTAGTTGTACATGAGTATGCTAGTTGATCGTAACTTTTCTAGTTAAGTTACCCTTATGATTTTGGTTATGATTCTTCATAAGAAAGATTGAGTGGCCGGGTGCATAGGATGGTAGCATTTGTGCACCAAGAGGATAGAATTTGCATGTGCGGTTAAGGAATCAGACCTCACACACAGTAATAATAGAAGTGGTGCATGTCACCCAAGTGATTGTGTGCATAGTTGTACCGTGTGGTCAATATGTTGGTGCACGTAGCTGTTTGATTTGATTTTCTTGCTTGAATGTTCTATGGAAAAGATAATGTTTCTTCCACTGTTATAATTTGTGTGGCACGACTCAAATTGAGTTGATCATGTTACCTCAAGTGATACTACGTGGACTTGTGTGTAGAGTAGAAACTGCACAATAAATTTTGGAGTATCATTTCTCAATAGTATGTTGGGTGATGTTACAGGTTGGTATCAATGCTACATAATTTGATATTGGGTGTTGTGGCCCATCCAGGGGTGGTTGGGGACGTTACATTGTGGTATTAGAGCATCTTTAAGGTGGTAACGGGACTCAGTGGGAGACTGGGTATGTTAAAAATTGGTATCATATCATGTGTAAGGTGGTAACAGGACTCAGTGGGATATTGAGTACGTTACATGATATAGAGGAGCGGGTAGATGTGTTAGACAAAGAATCAAAGAAGTTGAGTTAGATGTAGATGACAATGTTCTCGGTATATGATGATATCAATGATTAGGATTAGGGTTTCTATTGTTGCATAAAACCCTAATTCATGCTTGTTAGAGCCTACACATCTAAAAATGTACACTCACACTTAAGAAATAAATGATTTTATTTTAAAGTGTAATTTATGCCCTTGTGAAAAATGCATGCCAGGCTTCATAAAAATGCACGTCCAAGTCTCAAAACACATCCAATTTGAGTGATTCAAGTTGTTGAGGGTTTGTTAGATAGATTTACACATATTTACATATTTATATTTTCATTTTCAAACATAAAAGAGGTTGATGTGTAAAAGAGGCAAAATCTGCCTTGTTAATTGAGAGACCAAAACAATAGAAAGTGAAATAATGGAAATGCATGCCAATGCTTCTATATAGATCCAAATATAGTTATGAAAGTTTTGGGGTGAAGTTAATAAAATTATAAATCTATCTATATCCTCTAGAATTCATTTTCAAATGAAAAAGAACTTGTACTATGAACGAGGATTCAAGACTTTTTGTAAAATGGAGGGTAAAATTGTCTTACTATAAAATGCATGTCCATGACTTATATGACCTCCAAATTGAGTGATTCAAATTGTAGTGTTTGTATTTTTTCATTTTAAACATGTTCATACCTTTATTTTTGAATTTTGAGGCAAGAAACCCTCTATTGTGCATAAAGGCTAAACATTGTCTTGTAAATGCAAAAAAATGCATTAAAATGCATAAAGGTAAAAATGCATGAAAATAGGGCATGATGAAAAATGCAGGTGTTGCGCCTCTTTAGTCACCTTAGTGAGAAAAATAGAGGTGCTTGCAAGCTCAGTTGGGTTTGCTGAGCAAGACAGTTGCAAGGAAAAGGGTTAGAAAAAGAAATATAAAACAACACCTAAGAATTAAACTAAGAAATAAAATAACAACTAAATTTATAAACATAGGGACATAAGGACAAAAAGAACAATGAGACCCATGCCACCAATGATAAGGTTGATATTAGTGAAAGAAAAAACTGAGAAGCAAGGGGACTATGAGTCCCTTCTTCCTCTAAGGGAGGGCTCTTGGACCCCCACTAGTAAGCTCTTCTTACAACTTTGAAAATTAAAATGAAAATGGTGAAAGAATTCTTTGCTAATCCACTCAAGGGGTGAGATGGATTTACCAATGCAATGATGCAAGTATACTGTTGGAAAGGATGGAAGAGTCCTCAAGAGAATAATGGCAGCATAACTTTGCTTTGAATTCCTTGAAAAATGAAGTGTATCCATGGCCTTTTTATAGCATTCCTTTGAGCTATTGTTCAACTAATTTGTAGTGTGTAAAGAGGCTAATTATGGAATTTCTAGGTCTTTGACCAGCCATCCAGTCGAATCTATTCCATATTTGAGTGTCAAATCAGCTTGGAAGCTGAACCAGAAGTGGGTGGGAGGCCGACCACTCTCATAAATGCACTATTTCTTAGGTGCGCATCTTTTTGTGACAATAGTCGTGCATCGTGCACATGTGCGTGAACCTTGCATCTTTGTTTCACGCATGTGCCCGTGCACCCAGTGTCTTCATAACGCCCTTCGATTTTTCACTATTTTGTATAGTTTTTTACCCTTTATGAATGCTTTTGTGTTAATTCAGGTCCATGGATGACTTCATAACTATTTGATGATGCTAAATTCTTGTAACCATTTGCAGACGAAATTTCAGTGATAACAGATGCCCCCTGATGGATGAGGTTAGGAGCATACGTATAGCCGAAATCCATCAATGTTTCTTCTACTGAGAGTGTTGTGTTGTAAGAGAGAGAAATAGTGGGATCATTCAGAGTGATCCGTTGGAGGGAAAAAGTAACTGGTAGAACCCAACCTTCCATGAGGTGTGTAAAAAAATAAACTGTGTACAAACGGGGCGGGCATGCCCCATGCTCGTGTCATGTAACTCAAAAAAAGAGGAATGAAGTGTTGGTGTAGACAACTGCAATGCCCTCAGGGGTGGTCGTGATAAAGGCAGAAGACAATTCTGCGGATGAACATACTCTGAATAGTAGGCAGTGACAGTTGTAAGAAGTATCACGGATTCTGTAGGCATTGATAGTCTAGCCAAGTTCAGAGGTCTTCGGCAAGTAAGAGAACTAACTAAAATAGTCGCAAAGTAAGACCCATCGTAACATGAGAAAGTTTTGACGTCGAATGTTATGGGGTTCAACAACAACAGGGATCAATTGTGGTTCTCCCTGTGTCATCCGAGATATCTCATTGGATGGGTAATGAGAATCAAGATATTGTCGCCCTTCTGGAAAACTGTGTTGATGTCGACAAAAAGGGGGACGCAACTCCCAGAAGCAAATGGCTTCATGAAATCTACTAGGTGAGGTTAGGAAGTGGAGGAGGTACATGGACAAAGTCAAGATGTAGGAAGACTCAAGACTGCCCTTGTTTGGAGTATAGTTGAGATAAAAGTGGTCTCAACTGTTCAACGAGGTCGAGTGTCAGGGGGACAACAAGACATGGGATAAGTTGTGCCAGAGGCGGGACAAGGTGAACAAACTCAGAGGGCATAGGTAAGTGGTATGTGGGGTACTATGAAGATATGGACGATGTTGGAAAGGGTGGATGATAAGTAGTGCCCCAACCAAGGGTGACATGGGTTGCATTTGGCCAAAAAGGGAAGAAGGTCGCCAAAGGTGACGAAAAAAAGGTAATGTAACTACTGGAAACAAAAGGAATTTGTACAATAAATAAAGAATAATTTGGGATAAGTGTACAAATACAGAAACGGGTGCCCCAATGTGAGATGGTTGGGCTAGGTAGGGCACAATTTGCTCGGAGAACTGGTGGAGGGTGGGGGCCCCATGGGTGGGTTTCTGTATGAGGTAGGTGAAATGAAGGGAAATTTGCAGATGGGCAAACAAATTATGGATGAAATGGAGGGTTCATGATACTGCGGTGGTGCAGTCCAAAAATAGAACCGTGAAGAGATAATATGGGAGTCCATTGGGAAAGCTAGCAAAATGAGGAGAAGGAGTATGTGGCTGATTCGCGACATGATGTAAGTCTATCGGGACTCCCATCCCTAAAGGGTTTTGAAAAACAGAATGAGTTTCAAAAGCGAAAAAGGGTGCTATGAATGGGACAACTCATGTGGGTAAGAGTGCTACCGGGTGACAGTACCAAAGATGCAAATGGAGGTGTTGGTACTGCACAGCCGGAAATGGGAATCCTAGAGGCAAATGTCAAAGGGTGTGACTGGAAATGTAAGTGAGATTCAGAGGGAATGACTACATGCCAGTGCTGAGTCTATACCTGAAGGGGTTGTGTTGATGTATGATGACCAAGTACCTGCACAAATGAAAACCAAATACCCGACGTGAACAATATCTTAAGAGAATCGAATATATGAGCATGTATTTGATAATTTTGAATATGCGCATGCGTACCTGGTCAGGGTATGAAAAATGGCATCCCAGGGGCTCAGGATGAAAATAGGCCTAGGGACTATCGTGATGTAGATGACGGGATGTTGATCCCGTGGATGAAGACGGATCGAGAAATTGATGCCCGGAGCTCCCGGAATGGTGAGTGGAAGTTTGGCAAAAAGGCCTATATATAACTGTATGGCCCACATTGCCACCTCATTTGTACTTGCTTCTATAATGACTGGACAAGAAGTATTCAGAGGAGATTTGGAGATTTTGGGAGGATGAGGCATCCGATCAAGGACTAGCGAGCTTGAGGTTAGTGGTCTGATCATCCTGCATAGAATTAGGGTTTCCTTTTTTGGGCAAGGGCTGTATGGAGGGCCGTACAGGATTTTTTATGAGTGTGGACTCCACGTGTGCAGGAAATCCGATAGTAGGCGTGCACACGTGCGTGCCTGCCCACCGGATAGATGCACATGGGGGCATTGGTAAGAGGGAAAAGGGCACGCACTATGTGCGTGTCTGTCGGCTGCACAACTGCGCATGTGTGTGCGACTGTGTATTGGACAGGCTCGCTCTAGAGCGCGCATGAAGGATGGACAGGTGCACTTGAGAGTGTGCCTGTGTAGTGAACAAGTGCACATACGTGCACACCTGTGGAGTGAATAGGCGTGCACATGTGCGCACCTGTGGGTTAAATAGTCGTGCCTTGGAGGCAAGGTTGACGGGTGTAAAACTTATCTTTTTGATGTTGTTGATGGTCCATTTGGCTGACTGAGGATTGTTTGGTGTGGTTGTAGGTGAGATTTTTTCACAATGTCGGTTGGTTGGCAAGAGAGGGATTGGTCCCAGCTACGAGACGCCGTGGCTATTGAGGAGCCAGGTGTATGTGCACCTTTGGTAGCTTGTGGGCTGCTGAAGTTCTTTGAGTGCCCGTTGATATGAGCGCAGGAGTATCTCCTGCAGTTCCTTATCCAGATGTGGAGTCCAAACCTGTATTGTTTCATAGTGCGGGGATAGAAGATTGCCTTCACTACGGTGGAGGATGTGTACTTTTTGACTGGGTTCCCGTTTCAAGGAATGCCCCTACCGACAATCAACTGTGCATTCTGAATTGCTCCATGAGGGAGAATTTGGTAAAGGAAAAGCATAGTGGCGGGTTAGCAGGTCACTTTGGACATGAAAAGATGTTCGCCAAGCTAAGCGAATCGTATTTTTGGCTAGGCATGTGAGTAGATGTAAAGAGGTTTGTTCACAGGTGTCAGATATGTCAACATTCGAAGGGCCGAAAGCAGAATGTTGGGTTATATCAGCCATTGCCCATACCTGAGAGGCCATGGGAGGCAATCAGTATGGATTTTGTTTTGGGTTTGCCAAGGACGCAGAGAGGAGTTGATTCCATATTTGTGGTGGTGGACAGGTTTTTGAAGATGGCACATTTCATACCATGTCAAAAGACTAGCGATGCGATACACATCGCCAACTTGTTTTTCAAAGAAATCGTCAGATTGCATGGATTGCTGAGAAGCATAGTCTCGGATCGGGATACGAAGTTCATAGGTCATTTTTGGAGGATGCTATGGAAAAAGCTCAGAACTAACTTGGCTTTTAGTTCATCTTATCATCCGCAAACAGACGGAAAAACTGAGGTGGTAAATAGAAGTTTGGGGGATTTATTGAGAAGCTTGGTGACATAGCACCACAGCAGTTGGACCAGATATTGCCACATGCAGAATTTGCTTACAATGACTCTGTGAACAGGAGTACAGGAAGAAGCCCATTCCAGATTTTGTATGGGACACAGCCGAGGGGATTTTTTGAGCTCAGGGAGTCAGGACAGGCTGAAACTAGCAGTGCGAGCGCTGAAGAATTCACTGAAGCGATGGAGGAACTTCACACGAAGGTGAAGCAGCGACTGCAAAAATCAAATCAAGATTATAAGAACAGAGCCGATCAATGGAAGAGACAACTTCAGTTTGAAGTTGGTGATATGGTTATGGCACACTTAAGGAAGGAAAGGTTCCCAAGGGGAACATATAACAAGCTCAAGATGAAGAAAATTGGGCCATGCAAAGTCCTGAAGAAATTTGGGGAAAATGCATACGAGCTTGAGTTGCCAGATGGCATCGGGATATCTCCGATATTCAATGTTTCGGATTTATACCCATATAGGGTTGGAGAAGCAGACACTGGAACTGAGGAACCAGTGGTCCAATGGCAGAAACAATTACCATTTGCACAGAAGCCATAGATGGAGTGCATACTGGATAAAAGAGTAGGCAGGAAGACCAGGAGGAAGCAGTATTTTGAATACCTGGTGAAATGGAAGAATCACCCAGTGGAGGATGCCAGCTGGGAGACAGAAGCAGTGATACAAGAGCATGGGCAGACTCTGCAGGAGCTCATGGACAGGAGCCCATGAAATCTTTCGAGTCGAGGAGTATGATGTAGGAGCATCCACAACTCATCAAGCGAGCCAGCATGGAGCAGAGAACAGTTGGACAACGCCAGTACATATCTTTTTGAAATTCTTTGGAAGTGGTAGCGCTGCTCTTTTATGAATCCATTCATAAAGAAGCGCACTTGTATTGTATTGTAGATAGGAAGGCATTTATTAGTTTTAATGTTGTTAGATAGGAATTTATTGTAGATTTGATAGTTGTAGATTTCGAGAGGCCAAACGGAATATAGGCACCCTCCTTTGTATTATTGTATGATTCAGAATCATTGAGATCATTGAGAGCAAGCAGAGTAGAGCAGAGAACTTGTGGAGAACACCCATGTACAGATTGAATTAATAGAAGAGAGTCTTTGATTCAGCTTCATGGTTTGTGTTGTTTCTCTGTATGATGTTTATGTGTTCATGAATGTTTGCTTTCTTTGTATGCATTTGCTTTTGAATATGTTGTGCATGTGATTTTAGAGGTTTATTGAAGTCTGAAAGAGAAGAGAATGAGTTTCAATTGTTTCTCTGTCTGAGCCAAGAGATTCCTTCATAGAGTGTAGTTGAATTCATTCGCATAGAGTGCGTTGATGAGGCCAAACAGTTAAACTCTTATTCTCAATCGCCCAGAAGTTGAATTGGGTTATTAGAGCGTGCAGGAGAAGTGTAGGCCAGATTTGAAGTCTCAGTGGCGATTCTGAGTTTGAGTGAGTGGAAGATTTCTGGTGCAAGTGAGTGCACGGAGTCTGAAGAATTCGACACTTAGAGAGTTGTTGAAGGTCGAGCACATAGAGGGCGCGAAAGGTCTCTGAAGGAATCGGAGTCTACAAGCTCAGGAGGGATAGTTCTTTCTTGATACCATAGGAGATAGACCTAGGAGGGGCTCGAACAGTAACGGAGCTTTGGAGCGGGAGAAATCCTCAAGAAGGAGAATTGATGGCCAGGGATCGCTGTGGAGAATCGCGAAGTCCCGCTGACCATCAGATCGTGGAGAAGTTGTGGGGAAGTTAACCCAGGAGCCATCGCATATCGGCATATCGGGGTTTGCGAGGGCAAGAGTTTCATACCCTTTGGAATCACGAGTAGTGATTCCCCGATTTGATCAGAGCCGTCGATCGCTTTAGAGGCACGTGGTGCGAGGTCCCGAGAGGTCGGGGTTCGACATTCGACAATTCTCGTTGCAAAGGAATTGCGACCGGCGACATCGTGATCCCGAGATTCCCGATATAGCAGAGAGAGAAGGTGACTTGGAAGGGAGGCAGTACATGTGCCATCGGGATTCAAGATTCGGGAATTCACTATGTATATGAATCGCAGCATTGTAAGTGCCGATTTCTCGATAGGGAAATCCCCGACGGAAGCAGAAACGTTGACCGTTGACCATCGGAGCTTGGGGTTCGGAGGTTTGATTTTCATGAGACTGTGTAACGAGTTTCGCGATATCGCGAAACCTGATTTCCCGAGAAGAGAAGGGAAGATCGCCGAAGGAGATCTGTGGGTAGTGAAAACTTTCGATAAGGGAGTTGAGGAGCGAGCTTAGCTCTTTGGGCCAGTGGAGAAGAATATCCTGGTGAGAGCAGGTTGTCGAGAGGGCACACCTGCGTCAAGTGGTATCAGAGCCCGAAATCTTGTCTGTATATCTCGAGCGAGAGAAGGGAAGGAGAAAGGGAGAGCACTATGATACACATGACTTGCGTCAAGTGGTATCAGAGTGGGAGAAGAGTTCTATTTGTTCAGGTAGTAGAGAGAAGCAGATTACATCATGCCGCCCAGAAGAGAAAGGCAGTCGCCTGATCAAGAAGACAGGGATGCCCGAAGAAGAGGTAGGCCGACAGGGAATCCAAAAATGGAGCGTCAGATGTGAGATCTCCGAGAAAGGCTTGAGGAGATGGAGACTGCGCAGAGACGCGGAGCTGGTGCAGAAGAGTTCAGTGATTCCAAGGTGGAAGAGGAAGTTGGACACGATGCAGAAGAGGTCTCAGCAGAGGATGCCTCAACCGAACGATTGATTAGAGCCATCGCTAGAATGAGCTCAAAGACAAAAATGGACATTCCCGTCTATGAGGGGAATCTAAATGCAAAAGAGTTGCTGGATTGGATCCGAGCACTTGATACCTACTTCGATTATGAGGATATCGAAGAGGACAAGAAGGTAAGGCATGCTGTTACTAAATTGAAAGGACATGCAGCCTTATGGTGGGATGAGTTGCAGGCTGATAGGCGCTGCAAAGGTAAACAGAAAATTAAAAGCTGGGATCGGATGATCGCTAAGATGAAGGCGAAGTTCATTCCAAGAGATTACCAGATCACTCTGTTCAGGTGAATGCAGAACATGAGACAGAAGCTGATGACGGTGAAGGAGTACACCGAAGAGTTTTATAGACTCAACATTCGAGTAGGTCATCGAGAGAGCGATGATGAAAAGGTGGCAAGATATCTGAATGGTCTGAGGTATGACATTCAGGATGAATTGAGCATGGTTACCATCCAAACAGTTGAGGATGCGTACCAGATGGCTCTAAAATCCGAGGAGAAGCTGAGCCGCAAGAAGGGACAGTGAGGGCAAGGCATAAGCCAGCCCAGAGGCAAGGCAGTTGCCCAAGAAAGAATTCAGAAGCCCAAGGAGGAGTGGAAGATACCTCAGGGTAAGATTGAAAGGGGCGGAACCTCACAACAGAGGCAGCAATATGCTGAGCCGAGGAGGCAGCATACAAAGCAGGGTGGCGGATATGCCGATGTGAACACTTTTCCTCATACCAGAGGTAGGGGAAGAGGCAGAGGAAGAGTTATCACATGTTTTACATGTGGAAAAGACGAACATAAAGCCGTGGATTGTCCAGATAGGAAGATGGACAGAGGAGAAGCTCACATCACAAAGGCGCAGAGGCGTGATGTTGAGGATGAATACAACGGAAGTGGGAAGTCACTGACGGTACACAAAGTTCTCTTGACACCTAAGAAAGAGGTGGAGGACACAACTCAGAGAACCAGACTGTTCAGAACGACTTGCAAGACCAAGGGCTGGAAATGCAAGGTCATAGTGGACAGCGGAAGCACTGACAATCTCATTTCAACCGAGATGGTGGAAAAACTAGAGCTAGAGACGAAAAATCACCCAAGTCCATACAAAGTGTCATGGCTGTAGAAAGGACACCAGGTATGTGTTACGAAACAATGCTTGGTTGAATTTAAAATGGGTGAATATAAGGATAAGATCTTGTTTGATGTCATTGCCATGGATTTTTGTCATGTATTATTGGGTAGACCATGGCAGTATGATAGAAATGTTGTTCATGATGGAAGAATGAACACATACACCTTGGAGAAGGATGGGAAAACACACACATTGCTTCCGATAAAAGATAAAGAAGTGAAGCCGGAAGTAAACAGTACAATACTTCTCATGAGTGGAAAGGAACTTCTCACAGAGATGGAGAAGAACGAAGATCCATAATTCTTTGTTGTCAAGAAGCCGAGAATTGTCCTGACAAGCACAAGAGTGGACGACTTGCCAGAAGAGATTCAGGAACTGCTGGGGGAGTTCATTGATATCATCGTGGATGAACTACCTCGTTCGTTTCCACTGATGAGGAGTGTGAGTCATCACATAGACCTCATACCCGGAGCAAGTTTTCCAAATAAGGCATCGTATAGGTTGACACCTCAGGAGAACGAGGAGGTCAAAAGGCAGGTACAGGATCTGCTGGACAAAGGACTGGTCAGAGAAAGTCCGAGTCTGTGTTTTTTTCCGACAGTACTAAGTCCGAAGAAGGATGGAGGTTGGAGGATGTGTACAGACTCCAGAGCGATAAACAAAATCACCATCAGGTATAGATTTCCACTGCCGAGAATGGATGATCTGATGGATTGCCTGAGTGGGGCAAATTATTTTTCAAAAATTGATCTGAAGAGAGGATATCACCAGATCCAGATGAGAGAGGGTGATGAATGGAAGACAGCATTCAAGACAAATGAAGGCTTGTACGAATGGCTGGTCATGCCGTTTGGCTTGACAAACGCACCGAGCACATTCATGAGGCTGATGAATGAAGTCCTGCGGGAGTTCATCGGGAAGTTTGTAGTCGTGTATTTGGACGACATATTAATTTTTAGCAAGATGAAGGCTGAGCACTTGAAGCATTTAGCCATTGTGATGAGAAGACTGCAGCAGGAGAAACTATTGGTCAACATGAAGAAATGTTCCTTCATGAAAACAAAACTCATTTACTTGGGTTTTGTTATATCGACAAATGAGTTAAAGATGGATCCTGAGAAGGTGGAAGTGATCAAGAAATGGTCGTCTCCTAGGAATGTTTTCAAGGTGAGGAGTTTCCATGGTTTGGCTAGTTTCTACCGAAAGTTCATTCAAAATTTCAGTGGAATTAGTGTCGCGATGATGGACACAATGAAGAAGTGGCATAAAGTTTTTCATTGGACAGCAGAGGCTGAAAGGAGATTCAATCTATTGAAGCGAAAGATAACAGAGCAACCGGTGTTGGTGTTGCCAGATTTTCAGAAAACATTTCAAGTGAAATGTGATGCCAGTGGGTATGTTGTTGGAGGGGTCTTGAGTCAGGATGACAGACCTGTGGCATATTTCAGTGAGAATTTGGATGAGGTGAAGATGAAATACTCCACATATGATAAGGATTTTTATGCCATCATATAGGCATTGAAAAAGTGGAGGCATTACTTGATACCCAAGGAGTTCATTTTGTACAGCGATAATCATGTGTTGCAGTTTGTGAGTCAACAGGAGAAGTTGAACCAAAATCATGCAAAATGAGTAGAGTACATGCAAAATTTCATGTTTGTGATCAAGCACATTTCAGGAACTACTAACAAAGTGGCTGACGCTTTGAGCAGGAAATGTTTGCTGTTGCAGGAGTTCAGAGTCAAGATGTTGGGTTTTGAAAATCTGAAGGATATGTATGCAAGTGATGCAGACTTCGGAGAAGCATATGAAGCAACTGAGAATCCCGTTCTCAGGGATCGGAGCCCATGGATTGATTACATGATCCAGGAAGGATTGTTGTTCTGAGGCAATCAACTGTGCATTCCGAATTTCTCCATGAGGGAGAATTTGGTAAAGGAAAAGCATAGTGGCGGGTTAGTAGGTCACTTTGGACATGATAAGACGTTCGCCAAGCTGAGCGAATCGTATTTTTGGCCAGGCATGTGAGAAGATGTAAAGAGGTTTGTTGGCAGGTGTCGGATATGTCAATATTCGAAGGGCCGAAAGAAGAATGCTAGGTTATATCATCCATTGCCCATACCTGAGAGGCCATGGGAGGTGATCAGTATGGATTTTGTTTTGGGTTTTCCAAGGACGTAGAGAGGAGTTGATTCCATCTTTGTGGTGGTGGACAGGTTTTCGAAGATGGCACATTTCATACCATGTCAGAAGACCAATGATGCGACACACATCGCCAACTTATTTTTCAAAGAAATCGTCAGATTGCATGGATTGCCGAGAAGCATAGTCTCGGATCAGGATAGGAAGTTCATAGGTCATTTTTGGAGGACGCTATGGAAAAATCTCGGAACTAACTTGGCTTTTAGTTCATCTTATCATCCGCAAACAGACGGACAAACTGAGGTGGTAAATAGAAGTATGGGGGATTTATTGAGAAGCTTGGTGACAAAGCACCACAGTAGTTGGGACCAGATATTTCCATAGGAAGAATTTGCTTACAATGACTCTGTGAATGGGAGTACAGGAAGAATCCCATTCCAGATTTTGTATGGGACATAGCTGAGGGGAATTTCTGAGCTGAGGGAGTCAGGACAGGCTGAAACTAGCAGTGCGAGCGCTGAAGAATTCGCTGAAGCGATGGAGGAACTTCACACGAAGGTGAAGCAGCGACTGCAAAAATCAAATCAAGAGTATAAGCAAAGAGCCGATCAGCGGAAGAGACAACTTCAGTTTGAAGTTGGTGATATGGTTCTGGTGCACTTAAGGAAGGAAAGGTTCCCAAGGGGAACATATAACAAGCTCAAGATGAAGAAAATTGGGCCATGCAAAGTCCTAAAGAAATTTGGGGAAAATGCATACGAGCTTGAGTTTCCAGATGGCATTGAGATATCTCCGATATTCAATGTTTCGGATTTATACCCATATAGGGTTAGAGAAGCAGACACTGGAACTGAGGAACCAATGGTCTAGTGGCAGAAACAATTACCATTTGCACAGAAGCCGCAGATGAAGTGCATACTGGATAAAAGAGTAGGCAGGAAGACCAGGAGGAAGCAGTATTTTGAATACCTGGTGAAATGGAAGAATCACCCAGTGGAGGATGCCAGCTGGGATATAGAAGCAGTGATAAAAGAGCATGGGCAGACTGTGTAGGAGCTCATGGACAGGAGCCCATGAAATATTTCGAGTCGAGGAGTATGATGCAAGATCATCCACAACTCATCAAGCAAGCCAACATGGAGCGGAGAACAGCTGGACAGCGCCATCACATATATTTTTGAAATGCTTTGGAAGTGGTAGCGCTTCTCTTTTATGAAGCCATTCATAAAGAAGCGCACTTGTATTTTATTGTATATAGGAAGGCATTTATTAGTTTTAATGCTGCTAGATAGGAATTTATTGTAGATTTGATAGTTGTAGATTTCGAGAGGGAAAACGGAATATAGGCACCCTCCTTTGTATTATTGTATGATTCAGAATCATTGAGATCATTGAGAGCAAGTAGAGCAAAGCAGAGGACTTGTGGAGAACACCCATGTACAGATTGAATTAATAGAAGAGAGTCTTTGATTCAGCTTCATGGTTTGTGTTGTTTCTCTGTATGATGTTTATGTGTTCATGAATGCTTGCTTTCTTTGTATGCATTTGCTTTTGAATATGTTGTGCATGTGATTTCAGAGGTTTATTGAAGTCTGAAAGAGAAGAGAATGATTTTCAATTGTTTCTCTATCTGAGCCAAGAGATTTCTGCATAGAGTGCAGTTGAATTCATCCGCATAGAGTGTGTTGATGAGACCAAACAATTAAACTCTTATTCTTGATCGCCCAGAAGTTGAATTGGGTTATTAGAGCATGCAGGAGAAGTGTAGGCCGGATTTGAAGTCTCAGTGGCGATTCTGAGTTTGAGTGAGTGGAATATTTTTGTTGCAGGTGAGTGCACGGAGTCTGAAGAATTCAACACTTAGAGAGTTGTTGAAGGTCGAGCACATAGAGGGCGTGAAAGGTCTCTGAAGGAATCGGAGTCTACAAGCTCATGAGGGATAGTTCCTTCTTGATACCATAAGAGAAGGACCCAGGAGGGGCTTGAACAGTAACGAAGCTTTGTAGCGGGAGAAATCCTCAAGAAGGAGAATTGACAGCTAGGGATCACTGTGGAGAATCGCAAAGTCCCGCTGACCATCAGATCGCGGAGAAGTTGTGGGGAAGTTAACCCAGGAGCCATCGCATATCGACATATTGGGGTTTGCGAGGGCAAGAGTTTCATACCCTTTGGAATCGCGAGTAGTGATTCCCCGATTTGATCAGAGCCGTCGATCGCTTCAGAGGCACATGGCGCAAGGTCCCGAGAGGTCGGGGTTCGGCATTCGGCAATTCTCGTTGCAAAGGAATTGCGACCAGCGACATCGCGATCTCAAAATTCCCAATATAGCGTAGAGAGAAGGTGACATGGCAGGGAGGCAGCGCACGTGCCATCGGGATTCGGGATTTGGGAATTCACCGTGTATGTGAATTGCAACATTGTAAGTGTTGATTTCTCGATAGGGAAATCCCCGACGGAAGCGAAAACGTTGACCGTTGACCATCGGAGCTTGGGGTTCAGAGGTTTGATTTGCATGAGACTGTGTAATGAGTTTCGCGATATCGCGAAACTCGATTTCCCGAGAAGCGAAGGGAAGATCGTCGAAGGAGATCTGTGGGTAGTGAAAACTTCCGATAAGGGAGTTGAGGAGCAAGCTTAGCTCTTCGGGCCAGTGGAGAAGAAGGTCCTGGTGAGAGTGGGTTGTCGAGAGGGCACACCTGCGTCACTGTTCAGGGCCAAACTTTATGTCCGACAGTGTCGTGAGCATTGGGGCGATGGATTCCCTAACGCATTGCTACATAGAAACAATGATTGTGAGAGTTTATGGGTCGCTGGTGACGCAACGGATCAGTGGTGGCCAACTGACTGTGATGGAGAGAGTGTTGGTTGGTGAGCACTTTACCTGGGGGATTACGGTGCATGCCAGGATGGTAGGGCAGCTGGACCACTGTCGGTCCACGGATACTGGAGAGTTTTCCTTCGAGTCCATCCTGGTGGCCTGGTTTTTGGAGAGGATGCCTATGTTGCGCTCGAGGATTTTATTGGGTGTGCCTAGTGCGCAAGAGCCGCGACTAAAGTGGTGGTTGACTATTTTTCTTCATCATGGTGGTGGCGAGGGCGGCCACTTATTTACTGTTGAGGTGGCACAGTTGTGGCGGAAGATGTCGCAGTTGATATTATAGTACCCCTAAGCCAGGGTTGACTTTCGAGAGGATCCAGACATGGTGCTACCTCTAGGGGAGGTGTTTGACCGTCGAGGTATGTTGATGATGTTGATATATATGGTTTTTATTTGAGATAGCATGATATATGTATATGATATAGATGTTGATACTATTTGTTTCTTGTTTGTATGTGCAGATGTGGCACCTCACGGGTGCGAGGAGGATTTGTGGAGAGCGTCGGCTCATCAGGAGTTAGAGAGACCACCGTGGGGAGGGTCACGTGTTGGAGAGAGACATCGGCGTGAGGATGTCACGACGTGACTAGATGACCTAGAGAGAGAAGCGAGGAGACACCGGTTTGATGAACTTGGTGCTGGGCCATCACATGCTCCTCTAGCAGATGCCTGAGTAGATTTTGAGGACATACGCCATCGCCTGGAGGTGGTGTTACAGGGAGTGCCTGAGGGCATGTGATTGCGCATCCAGGATGAGGACATATTGGAGCAGTGTTTGGGGGTTCCTCCGCCATGGCGGGCTGTGGTACGACAGGCAGTAGTAGCTGGTGCTGCGATGACAGGATGACTACCTCCAGGGAAGGAGGGACCAGTAGGGGGTAAGAAACCACCGCCTGAGGGAGGGGAAGGCGGTGCAAACACTGCCTAATGGAGGTGCAGGGGATGGTTCTCTAGAGGCACCTTGAGTGGTGCTCTATGTATTGATGTATTTTTGTATATAGGTTGGTGAGCCGATTTTGTACCAAGGTGCTTCACTGGCCTATGGATACTTGTATTTTTGTATGTAAACATTTGGATGGCACTATGGACCTTTCGATATATACATGAGTATACATTTTGAGATCTATGTGGTGTTTACATTTTTTTTGTTAATGTATTGATGATGTCTAATCTATATATCTATGACAAGTTGTTGATATGTTTATGTATGTGTAAAGGTAGCTTGATGTGATATATGCCAGTCTAACACAATATTAGCTAGGTTATCTGTAATTTGATTCAATTATCTTGGAATATGTGTAAATGTAATGGAATCAAAATGTAGAGATAACAGTCTGACCTGCAGGTATTTGTGAAAGAGGCAAGGATCCCATACACAGTACACATTTTTGAGCTGGAGAGCGACTAGTTGAGAGTCAAGAAAGATGCTAAGGTGACGAATACTATGATGTTGGGCATCAACCAGGAGGCCAATGATGGCAGTGTATTCGGCTTGGTTGTTGGTAGTTGAACCCAAACATATGCCACTTGAATGGAGAATTTCATGTGAGGGGGTGTAGAGAGCCCAAGCGACCGAAGCGAGATTTTGTGTCCAACGGCTGGCACCGTCGGCATAACCGATGTGGTAGGCTGGTGGAGGAAGCATATGTCAATAGAAAAAATGATAGTTTAGACGTGAGGGATGGAAAAAATATTAAAAACACTATAAAAGAAAGAACCTAAAGTAAAATGACTACGTTTAAGCATAAAATTTCTTTAAGTATAACCTGTTGATGGGTTCTTTGAGAGAGAGGCCTTCGAGAGAGGCCAGGATGTATGCACCTTTGGTGAGGAAATGTTGGATAATGTATGGGCCATGCCAGAGTGACTTGAATTTTCCATGGCCAAAAGTATCATGAGCGATATCGTAAGCCAAGACTAGGTCACCGTCACGAAATGAGCGAAGATTGACATGTCGATCAAAGGTAGCCTTTGATCGTTTTTTAGCTGCCTCATTGTTATGTAATGAAGATCAACGATCTTCATCCAGAGACTCTAAGTTTAGCAAGCATTGCTCCATTGGAGCAGTGTCGGGTAATAGCTCAATTACGATGCATAGGGTGGGACTTTCGCACTCGATGGGAAGAGTGGCCTCAACCCCATGGACTAGATGAAATGGTGTGAAACCAGTAGCTGTTTTCACAGCCATATGGTAATCCCATAGCACGGAAAATAACATATGATGCCAATTGGTATTATGTTTATTAACCATGCACTTTAACATGGTATTGAGGACCTTGTTAACTTCTTCGACCTGTCCATTAGACTGAGGGTAATATGGTGAGGCAAACTTGTGAGAGAATTCTAACCGAGATGAGAGTTTGACGAAAATCTCATTCTTGAAGTGTTTCCCATGATCGGAAACAAGTTGGAGTGGTACTCCAAAGAAAGATATGACGTGGTTAAAGAAAAAACGCATTGCGGTGTTAGCGGTGTTGTTGAAGGTGGGCATAGTTTCTGCCCATTTGGTGAAGTAATCGACTGCGACAACAATGTATTTGTGACCATTGTTGGAGGGGGGATTACAAGTCATGAAGTCGATGCCCCATTTACAAAAAGCGTCGGCAGTGATGACTGGATGGAGAAGAGCAGGGGGTGATCGGGCTTTGTTGGCATAAAGCTGACACTTCTCGCATCATTTCATGGCGTGAATGCAATCGTGAAACAAGGTAGGCCAAAAGTAACCTGCTCGAATAATCTTCTGAGCAGTGGATATTCCCAAAATATGGCCCCCACATGCACCGTTGTGGTAGTCGTTCAAGACTCTATCAGCCTCGTCAATGGTCAGGCATCGACGAAGAATGGTGTCGACCCCTCGCTGGTATAGGATGTCTCCGATGAGGAGATAGCAAGGGGGCTTGATGGCGAATACGACGATGATCATCGTGTGAAAGGTGGTTACCAAACTTTTGAGTTTGGAGGTAGACGAGAAGGTCGTTGTACCAAGGATCATCCAAAGTGATGTAAAAGAGATGTTCATCTGGAAAGTCGGTATTGACAGGGGCACTGGTGATTTCAGAGGGGAGGGTCATGACAAGTTCAGTGAGAATAAGGGATTTCTTTCTCTTGCGTGTTGAGAATTAAAGATCGTACTCCTGAAGGATAACAATCCATCAGGCAAATTTTTCATTAATTTTCCAACGACTGAGCAAGTATTGCATAGGATTGAAATCTGCTACAACCTTGGTCGTGTGAAGTAGAATGTAGTGGCGCAATTTATGGACTATGAGGACAACTACAAGAGATATTTTCTCTTCATGTTTATACTTCAAGGGTGGCCCTGAGAGGTTTTTACTAACGTAATAAATGACATGCTCATGATTGTCATCCCCTAGATGAACGAGAACTCCTGCTATTGACACAGATGATGTTGATATGTAGAGGATATAGTTGCAATTGTAGTCAAGTGCACTAATTAAAGGGGCATTGGAGAGCGCTAGTTTAAAATCGTCAAATGACTATTGGGCATGGTCATCCCAGTGAAATGGGATGTCATGACGTAGTAAGTGAAGGAAATCATGGGCGTGAATAGTGTAGTCTGGGACAAATCTTTGTAGAAATTTAGCCTTGCCTTGTAGGCTCTGAAGTTGACGTAAATTCCGGGGAGGTGGAATTTTGGTGATAGCTTGGACTTTGAGGGGGTCCACGGTAATACCTCTTTCAGAAACAATGAATCCAAGGAGGCACCCCGCGGTGATGTAGAACACGCACTTGAGTGGATTCAAGCGGATGTTGTACTGATGACACCATTGGAAGATGATTCGTAAACCATCAAGATGTTGGGTGCGTTTATTGGATCGAGCTGTGAGGTCGTCCAAGTATGCAAGGATGATATGAGACAGATCGTGAAATATGTATGTCATAGCCCATTGGAAAGTTGTGCCTGCATTATTTAAGCCAAAAGGCATGACACAATATGAAAAAGTACCCCAAGGGGTAGTGAATGCAGTTTTATACTGATTGGCTGGGTGAATTTGAATTTTATTATAACCAGAGAATCTGTCCATGAAGGATACAGCCTCGTGGCCTGTGCAGTCATTGATAATTTGATCGATGAAAGGCATTGGAAAGTTTTCTTTGGGACATGCATGATTGAGATCGTGAAAGTCCATGCAGACGTGGATAGTGCCATGTTTTTTGTTAACAGGTACAGGGTTGGAAACCCATGATGTATAGGCGAAGGGGTAAATGAACCCAACAGCACGTAATTTGTCAATTTCGGCTTTGATGATCGCTTCTTTGGATGGGTGTAGTGGTTGTTGTTTTTGACGAACTGGTGTTGGTAATTAGCATGGTGTTGGTAATTTACAAGTTACAAGTTACATGACTGTGGATATGTTGTAAACCTTAAAGACTGTATACTAGGATGATTTGCATAATTTATTTTACACACACATGCACACACAAGGTAGTAATTAAGTGTATTTTCAATCAATTAGGTAAGTACCAAGTTAAAGATATGAATGTATATATTGAGCCTCTTATATATGAGTTTTAACGTCCCCAACCACCACCAACATATCGTGCAACGCTACCTAACGATTGCATCTTTGCTTCTCTGCTCTGATGCTCGAATATACATACATGCATACATACATACATACATACATACATACATACATACATACATACATACATACATACATATATATATATATATATATATATATATATATATATATATAATGCAATTTTAACCAAACATAAACATTTTTTTCATACATAGATTAATGCGGAAGTGACAATAACACATACAAATTAACAGTTGATTTACATTTTTCTATCATACAACATAATGAAAAGATAACAGTAAAAGAATACATACAGTATTCACAAGAAAAACCCATAAATGTAACAACATATACATCCAATACTCATCATTATAGCATGTACAAACACACATCATGTAAATCAACAGAGGATTGGTACTTATATTTTAATTGAAGTACACCAATTGTGCGTAGACCTTCCACAAACCTCCCAGCCTTAGACCATGCTACTCATCACTCTCAGTAGTGGGTCACCCCCGAGCTGGGACTAAACTCCACTGGGAAAGGGATTCTTAGGCTAGGTAGGGACAACAGGAAGTTGCATAGTACAACAGAAAGGATTTCCTCCAAGGATCCACTTATGCCCATAGCTCAAAGACTCTCATTCCCCACATGCCTATCCCACCCCAGGAGTGTACACCTTCACTTCCACACAATCCATCGGCTACCTACACCTCCCTTCCAGGGCTTCAGCAACAGCATGAATCAAGAATTCTAAGAGCTTTGTATCCACTACTGGACTCCCTCTAGGAGAAATCACTTCCCCAGCACACTCTCTCACCTGGAGAGAGTTTCTCATAGGCATGACAACCTGCCTCCTCTATCCACAGGCCTAGCAACCCGCTTCTTCACTCCTGCTCCTCAACGCATGGGTATGGATGGCAACAAAAACAACTGGATGCGGGGGAACGGTAACGATGAATCAATCCCCAGAAAACTCGTAGGTTACAAGTTCTACAAGGGTATCAATTCGGGCTTGTAGTATAGGTTCAAGGTGGTTGAGGAATTCAACAATGGAAAACACAAATGAATACTGCATGCTTGTTCAGTGTATGCGTGAATGGGGAAAAACCATGGCCCAAAAAGAGAGAATGGTGAGAATAATCAGAAATGCTGAGCATACCCCGAGACTGGTGAGAGAGCTCCCATAAAACTGCATGGGGTTTGGATGAAACTTGGCTCTCTAGGAGCACGCTTCCCCCCCCACTTGGAACTCATTCTCATCCCTAAAGGAACTTAGGATAAATTAATATCCTCTTTACAACTTTTAGAATAATAATTATATATTATTCTCTTGGGTTTAATCTCTTAAGATTATTCATTTTCCTCAATCTCTTAGCCTCCTCCCTTTCCCAACCTGGTGAAGATTAGTCCCCCATACTCTTTCTTCATGGCTGGTATACATGCAACGATGTTTTTATCTTAATAATATGAATATTTACATGTACAAAACAGACTACTGGCCTTTAACATCTAGGCTCTCCGTCCTAATAAGAACATAAGCTTCCTTTATTATAATAATTGGCTCACCAACCTACCACATACGTTACAATTCATAGTTACAACCAGGGCTCAGCCTTGGGATATTACAATCCCCTCCCCTTATTTTTCCACTGTCCTCGGTGCAACTCATTTACACGACATCAACAATATTCTCAAAATATTCAAAAATATGTTGGTATTCTTTCCGCATAACATCTTCATGCTCCCATGTTGTGTCCTTGGGACTGTACCAGGTCCACTAGACCTTTACGATCCCTATGGCTTGATTTCAGAGCTTATTTTTCTTTTGGTCCAGTATGCGCACTGGGTGCACTTGTAAAGTGCCTTCTTGCTCCACCTAAATCACATTCCAATAAATCACATGATTAACATCAGGTATATATTTATTTAGCAATGAGACATGAAACACGTTATGAAAAGTCATGCATGCAGGAAATGCAATCTTATAAGCTACTGGTCCAATTCTTTCTAGAATTTCAAACGGTCCACAATATCTGGCTACCAACTTGGAATAGTTCCCCAACTTTAGGGAATTTCTGTTGGCTTTCACCTTCAAGAAAACATGATCACCCACTTTAAATTCCTTATGAGTTATGTTCTTGTCAGCATAGATTTTCTGCTTGTCTTGGGCAGCCTTCAAATTCTATTTTATCTTTAACAATTTCTCTTCTATTTCCCTGAGCAACTCTGGACCAACCACTGCTTTGTCATTTGGGTTGTCCTAGCTTACTGGGGTGTTGCACTTTCTACCATAAAGTGTTTCAAAAGGGCTCATTTTCAGTGATGCTTGATACCCATTGTTGTAAGCAAACTCTACCAAGCTTAGTTAGTCTTCCCATATGGATGATTTTTACATCACATACATTCCTAACATATATTCTATCACTTTATTAACTCTTTATGTTTTTCCATCAGACTCAGGATGATAGGTTGTGCTGAAGTTTAGGTTCATTCTGAACCCCTTCAATAATCCTCTCCAAAACTTTGAGGTAAACTTTGGATATTCGTCAAACACAATTGTATTAGGTATGCCATGCAAGTGTGCTACTTCGCTCATATAAATATCAACAACATTAGTTGCCTTGTGAGTAGTTTTCAATGGAATAAAGTGGGCAACTTTAGTAAGTTTATCCACCACTACCATGATGGAATCATGTTGCTTGTTTGTTCTGGGTAATCCTGTGATGAAATCCATTGTCACCACTTCCCACTTCCACTCAAGGATGGGTAATGGTTGCAGCAACCCAGTTGGGTATCTATGCTTAGCCTTGACCCTTTGACACTCCATGCATTTGGTTATGTACTCTACAATTTATTTTTTCATTTATGGCCAATAATATTGGCTCTTGACTATTGAAAATGTTTTTTGATATCTAGGGTACTGTGCATAAGGCACATTATGAATTTCTTTTAAAATCACACTCCTCAATTCAGGAGAATTGGGTACATAAACTATGTTTTTGTACAAGAGAATTCCATCAATTCCCAATTCATAATCTTCATCTTTCTGTTTCATTTTACCTTGCTGCAATTTAGTTACCAATTCCATGTATTGCAAATCAACTTTTGCAGCCTCAAAAATTATTCCTTTAAGATATGGATGATACATACTAATGGTTGTATCATATAGTTCATGCACTCCCCTGTTGAGTGCATCAGCCACTTTGTTCTCCTTTCTTTTGATGTGCTTGATATCAAATTCATACTCAGAGAGGAATTCCAACCATCTACTATGCCTAGCATTCAAAGTAGGCTGGTCAAACACATATTTCAGACCATTATGGTATGTTCTCAGCTCAAACCTCTTTCCCATGAGCTAGTGTCTCCATTTATTTAAAGCATGCACTATGGCCGCCAACTACAAATTATGAGTGGCATAGAGCCTTTCATGCTCTTTCAATTTTATGGATTCAAAACATATCACAAACCCGTTCTGACTAAGGATTCCACCAAGTCCTTCTTTGCATGCATCTGTTCAAACCACGGAATCTTCATTCGGATCAAAAATCCATAGAATTGGAGCATTGGTTAATAGTTGCTTCAATTGTTGGAAGCTCATTTCACATTCTGTTGTCCATTGAAACTTCTTCCCCTTCCTTTGAAAGGAAGTGATGGGATGAGCTAGTCTTGAAAACCCTGCAATGAACCTTCTGTAGTAGCCAGCTAAACCCATGAAGGATTTGAATTCTGTCACATTCTTAGGTGTTTTCCACCCTTTAATGGCCTCAATCTTTTCAGGGTCCACTGTTATCCCTTCTTCAGATATGATATGCCCCAAATAGTGAATTGTGTTTTGATAAAATGATCACTTTATCAATTTGGCATAAAGCTGATGCTCTCTTAGAACTTGCAACACCATCCTAAAATGATGCTCATACTCTTCTTCTGACTTGGAATATACAATGATTTCATCCAAAAAGAAAATGACAAACTTGTCCAAATATTCTTGGAAAACACCATTCATTAAGCACATGAAAACAACTGGTGCATTTGATAACCCAAATGGAACCATTGTCAACTCATAATGACCATACATTGTCCTGAAGGTGGTCTTGTTGATGTCTTCCTCTTTAATCCTTACCTGATGGTATCTTGACCTGAGATATATCTTTGAAAATATCCTTACATCCTTCAACTGATCGAAGAGATCATCGATCCTTGGTAGAGGATACTTGTTCTTTATAGTCACTTTGTTCAACTATATGAAATCAATGCACAATATCAATGTCCCATATTTCTTCTTCAAAAATAACACTGGGGCACCCCAAGGTGACACACTGGGGAGTATGTACCCCTTCTTCAAAATTTCTTCAAGATGCATTTGCAACTCTTTCAGCTCTAGTGTACTCATTCTGTAAGGAGCCTTTGATACTGGAGTTTCTCTAGGCATTCAATTTATAGAGAAATCATTATCTCTCTTTGGAGGTAGTCCTAGTACCTCCTTGAACACATCTTCAAAATCTTCCAGGACTGCATCATCCTCCATATTTGTCACCTTATCCTTAGATGCTTCCTCCATATGGGCTACAAATATCTGACAAACCTTCATGTAACACTTCTTTAGCTACATCGCTGAGATTTCTCGGACAGTAACTACCCTCAGAATCCCTTGGATTGTTGTTCAATTTCGTTCCTCATCCAAGCAAGTGAATGCCTTGTTATGACATTCTAATATGGCATGGTGTTGGTCCAACCAATCCATACTAATTAGGCAATCATATGATCCCAAAGGCAAGATGTTCAAATCTTCCTTGGTACTCAGTCCATTCATGCCCACTATACATGATTTAACCAACTCAACAACCTTCCTCTTGGCTTCTGTAGCCAGCTGTACTACCCAATATTTCTCATGCTTTATTCTTGGAAATTGAAATATTTTCACTACCTTAGGATATATATAGCTATGACTAGCCCCTGATTCTATTAAAATAGTAAAGTCATGGTTATTGATCATAACTTCAACTTCAATCATGTGTGATTGAAACTCATATTGCTTGATGTCCAGGGCTACATAGATCCTTGGTACTCTTCTGCCCATGTCCTCCATTATTTCTACTTGCTGAACATTATGAACAACTCTCACCATGTCACTTATGTGAGGGAAATATATATACCTATGATCTCCATTACATCCCCAACATTACATAGGTGTCTTCCTTGGCCTTTTCCCACCTACTTCAGCCATCCTGGGCATTGAAGCCGCCTTCTTCTAAATAAGTGAGATATTGTATTTAAGCCCATAAAGATAGTTTTAGGATTTATCTTGTTTTTCGACATTTCCCACTGTCCTTAGTGTCTTGACACGCGAAGTGGCGATAGCAGTTTTAAAAGTTTACCCAGGTTAGTGTCAGGAATAAGTCACTTTAAACCCTAGTTAAGCATTGTCGGGGTTTCGTGACTCGGCGATCATTCTCCCAAAAAACAATACCTTTGTAGCTCTGAGTCATGAAGTCGCGATATTCATTAATTAAGCATGGATTAATTAAGAACTTAAGTCAGATCATGAATATTTAACTAAGTCGCATCATCGCGATTTTGGGTTTTAGGGGCTCGAAGGCTAGGAGTGAAATCTTTTGATATGGTGAACACTGAAAAAGGGGGATTAAAGACTAAAACACACTTAATTAAAGGAGATAAGCTGGATTAATTGATGCATTAAGAAACCTTTAACATGCACCGTCTACGGAGTAAGTTTAAATGTTTTTTGCGTTGATTCATGTTACGACTCGTCAAACAATTATGGCATTTATTTGAACTACGGCGAGGTGACAGATAGTAGGATCTCACTTTTACTTCTAAATATTTCTTTTAAGCGATTTGACCGTTCTGTTCACAAGGACACCACGGGCTTAAATGACTAAGATAAAGAGTTTTTCCTTCATTTTTTCAGTTCTCATTTCTATTTACGTGCAGAGCCATTTTACCAAGTTAACCATTGTTTTTTATTTTCAAATATGTTCGACAGGTGGTCTAGTTGCAGATTTCACTCTCATGTCTCCATGAACAAAACCCAAGTCAGTTGTCGAGAGTTCAGTTCAGGGTTCATACGTTGTTTCTGATACCTCACCCCGAAGTATTAATTCTATCAAGACATGGTCATATATTTCCAACATCCTGCAATCCGAGTCGATAAATTGTTTGGATGATTATAGTGACAACGAGAAGGATGATTTATCAACCAAATACAAAATCGTTGCTCAAGAAGAGATGCACAAAATAACGGCGAGGCCCCAGCTTCTTCCCTATTGTGATATGATCAGGTGGGTGCTAGACCATGTGGACATCCCAACCAGGACGATTATCAGTGAACAGAATGTGACGATTGGTACCTTCCGACCAGAACATTTGTGGGAAATGTATAAACTGTCACCCATGCCGAACCTTACTCACAACGCTAAATTCCTAGAAGGCTTCAAGAAAAAGGAGTGCGAGCAGTATGAAAAAATTTTGTTCAATCTAATCAAAGATTGGGTCTCACTCCCCACAAAATCCAAGGCTGACTCCAATGGGATCTATTCAATATCTTCCTTGGAGCCACAATTCAAGTACATAGCGATGATGACCTGTAGGTTGTATGGGAAGGAAGAAAGCGATTTGACCGTTCTGTTCACAAGGACACCACGGGCTTAAATGACTAAGATAAAGAGTTTTTCCTTCATTTTTTCAGTTCTCATTTCTATTTACGCGTAGAGCCATTTTACCAAGTTAACCATTGTTTTTTATTTTCAAATATGTTCGAAAGGTGGTCTAGTTGCAGATTTCACTCTCATATCTCTATGAAAAAAACCCAAGTCAGATGTCAAGATTTCAGTTCAGGGTTCATACGTTGTTTCTGATACCTCGCCCCGAAGTATTAATTCTATCAAGACATGGTCATATATTTCCAACATCCTGCAATCCGAGTCGATAAATTGTTTGGATGATTATAGTGACAACGAGAAGGATGATTTATCAACCAAATACAAAATCGTTGCTCAAGAAGAGATGCACAAAATAACGGTGAGGCCCCAGCTTCTTCCCTATTGTGATATGATCAGGTGGGTGCTAGACAATGTGGACATCCCAACCAGGACGATTATCAGTGAACAGAATGTGACGATTGGTACCTTCCGACCAGAACATTTGCGGGAAATGTATAAACTGTCACCCATGCCGAACCTTACTCACAACGCTAAATTCCTAGAAGGCTTCAAGAAAAAGGAGTGCGAGCAGTATGAAAAAAATTTGTTTGATCTAATCAAATATTGGGTCTCACTCCCCACAAAATCCAAGGCTGACTCCAATGGGATCTATTCAATATCTTCCTTGGAGCCACAATTCAAGTACATAGCGATGATGACCTGTAGGTTGTATGGGAAGGAAGACACTACCCATTTCTTCCTCCCATGGGTGCCACTCATTCATACAATCATTGAGGGTTTCTCCTTCGACTAGGCCAAACTGTTGTTTGACAGTCTGACTAGTCGAATTACTGAATATTGAGCATAAAGAGCGAGTAAGAAAGCAACTTCGTTCTTTATGTATGCTTACATCATGGATGCCATCTTATTCATGACACCCTTCCTACCAATGAACTAGAGCTGGGCTCCATCTAATACAGAGCCTATCCATGTCTACCACTCGAAGCTTTGCGAGGATAAGGCCAAAGAATTCATCTACGAGATCTTCAACTGGGTAATGGTGCCACTGCATGTCGCCATTTTTGGCCAGTCGTCTCCCAGGATGTCAGATAGTGTTGCAACCAGCCTAAGAAGTGTGGAACATTGGTATCTAGAGGCGTAATTTTTGTATATCAGGTTTTTTGGCACCTCTGTCCCTCCATATGCCCTCTCGCTCTTCCTCCCAGATAAGTTATTGTGCCGTGAGATCACCAGACAGACTGTGCTCGACGGAATAAGAAAAGAGCTCAAAGGAGTATCAAAACAGGTATGGCTTCCCTTCCCTATTTGTATTGGTGTGTATTCCTTGTTATATTTTGGCGACACCAAAGTTGAGGCTACAACTTTAGAAGAAATGAATCTAGTGGATATTGAGTTCAAGAAGCACGACCCTAGTAAGGTTGTGAGCAATCACCTAGCGAGTTGTGGCCTGAAGAAGTATGAACACGAGGATTCCCCTCATGATGAAATATTCTGGGGTGCGAGGTCCTTTGATGAAGTCCTAATTCGGATTCAAGCCTTGCCACTCGGAGATATGGACGAATTTTTGAAATTCTAGGAGCATTGACGAAGTTGTCTCCCCCAAATTTTACAGGGTGAAGCCCCAAAGCTTCCAGTTACAAAGAAGACGGTATACAAAGGTGCAAAGGACTCGAGTCCTAGTGGGGAGAAGGACCAAGGGACAACAAGGGAGGCTGGAACCTCAGAGTAAGGATTCAAAGTTCCCCAGAAGCAGGAAGGAAACCCTGAAAAGGGCACACCAGGAAAGCAGGCCCAAGGCCAAGTAGAGATACCTTCTCACGGATCGGGCAAATCACTTTCACTCACATCAAACAAGTCAGTTACAGAGGTCACCCAGAAACAAACATCCAAGGAAATCGATAGTCTGATTGCTATTGTCACACCCTTGCAGTTCACAAAGGGGAATCCTAACGTGGGTTGGATTTTCATTGAACAACTGACACCTATTTCTGTAGAGGAGCTGCCTCCTATTGAATTTTTCTTTGACAAAAAAAGAAAGGTCATGGTGAGGCAAGGATTATATCAAAAAGAGGTCGTAATGGCTAAAAAATTTAAAATCATGATAGATGGGAAGGCCGTGAAAGAGGGATAATTTGCAGAGGAGATAGTTGGAACACTAGGGGCTTATGCTACAGCAAATCAGTACTCATTTGGGACTTTGACGTCCCAGTTGAAACAAAAGCACCTCCTAATCAATAAATTGGAAGCTAAGGTGGCTACTGTTGAAGCGAATGTCAATGACGAGGTGAGGAGGAGCCTTGAGGAAGCCTGAACAGCTGACCTGCATGAAATCAAGAAGCTCAGGTCCGACCTCGAGCAGGTGTGCCAATCGGCGCAAACTAGCCAAACACAAGTAAGCCAATAGGGGCAACAGATTATAGAGTTGCAGTCGAAATTGGAGGTGGTCGAGAACCAAGATGTAGACATAAAAGTGTTCAGATCACAGGCCATTGAAATATGACATAAGGTATTTATGGTTCAACAAAACCTACTGGTAAAGTTAGGAACCATTCAAAACCATTTCTGGATAATAGATCAAATATTAGAAAATATTTCTTTGAGAGAAAGAGAAGTCGGGGCAGCACAGGTCTCTTTCCAAGACGTTGTTATAGCTACGGCAAAGATAGAGACGGTCAACAACTCAAAATTATCCATCGCAGAACAAACCAGAGGTAATATCCTGTTGAAGGTCTCGGAGCAGAATATATCAGAAAGCAAGGGGAGAGATAATGAAGTAAAGAATTCTTTTGAGGAAGCATTATCTTTGATAAGTAAAAGTTTGCTAGACCTTGATAAGGAAAGTAGTGCTAGGACACTGGGAAAAATCAATATAGTTAAACATTTGTTGGACATCAAAGAAAACATGGAGAAACAACAAATGGAGATATCCCAGATTAGCCAGGTCGATATGGCCCAAGTGAACAAATGGCTAGTACAACCAAGTTTACAATTATGTTCCATCGTTACAGAGGACCGACAAGTGGGAAAAAATTTTCCACAGCTGGCGAAGCGTTGTTACTTTTTTGAAGCAAGCAACCAACCAGAGCCTTCTAAGTTGATAGCCCAGTTGGTGGAGAGGTGTGTCATTTGCACCGAGCAGGCAAAGGGGCAGGTTTCTAGTGCCAAATAATGATAGATGTCTGTCTGTTCTATTTCTAGAACCCAAAGGGCAAGGAAAGGAAGGTGCTCCGACCTTACTAGGGAAGGCAAATAAGAGGAGATGAAACACTCCAATTTTCCATTTGTAACTGACAATTTTCTAGAACGATCGGAGTTCTAGAGGTTTAGAATTTTGTTTAAATAAAAGAAAGATTCTAATAGAATGGGATTTTTTTGGGCCATGAATAGGTTGTAATAGAGAAAGTTCTCTCAAGCCAAGATTAATACAAAACGGATTGAAGACTCCATATTTTGTCAAGATTGAGTTATGTGTTTTTTTTTTCCTCTGTATATTCATGCTTCATGTCATTTTTACATATATGTCTTTGATGAATGTTCTAGCTGCAATTTAGTATAATTTCTACTGTGGTGATTAGGTTCTATGGTATCTATGTTATTTACAGTTTTTCCTCTGTATCGGGATTCGTCTACTTGCAGGTACAAGACCTGTGAATGATTGATATCTCTACTTTATATGCTTTCATAAAGGTACTCCTGTCTTTTTATTATTTTGCCAAAGCATGGGATTCCTCTGAAATTGATTCCCCACATTTGTTGACAGCTCTATGTTTCACGCTCAGTTTCAAGATTTTAAACTCAGTTACGGAAGACGGCCTTCGTTTTCGTTAAACCCTCCGATTGGCTTCATTGAACTTTCCCTGTACAATCTAAAGATTGAGACAAGCACTTTAAAGCATCCACCTCCTTCAAAGTTTATGTTCTCCCCATGACTGTACCCATCATAATCCAACCCAATATCGAACCTAGTCTAGTGAATCAAACCAACATTTCTTTAAATATTTTCCATACCATACTCAAGACCGCCACCACTCGGACAGAGCTCAAACGTTCATGGGTTGCTATCGAGCAGGATATCAGCATGCAAGAATATTTGGAAGCTAGACAAAGACAACTCAAAGATTGACCATAGCTTCATCCAACCCCCCCCCCCAAAGTTTTCTCTTCCCCTTCCTTTTATTTCACTCTTTTTAGATGCTTAGACTCTACACTTTATAGACTTAAGTGTAGACTCAGGAATAACATATTTTTGGCGCCGTTGTCGGGGATGGAGAATCATAGTCACTTTCCCCTGAGAAAATGACATTTTCAAGATTCATTTTTTGATAGTGAACAAAGAGAGAACACCTTGTTAAGGCTAAACCTTCATCATTCACTTGGTGACTCCACGCTTAAATTAAGTTGGCATCCTTTCGGAAGAACACCAGACAAAACCCAGATGCCAAACATACGGCGCCAGTTTCTGACCCTGAAAAAATATTAAGACCAAAGGGTATTTTTAAGCAAAACGTGGTTGCATATCAACCCAAGTCTAATCAATATCAAGATAAGACCTCTTTCAAACCTTCATCCTCGAGAGAGCTTCCTCTTAGGAAAATATCAAACAGTGTCATCAAAACTGAGATCTCTCTAACTACCTCTTACATTATGAGGGGAGACATGCCTGCCTCAAAGCCCATCCCTATCGATATCCCATGGACTCTCAATATAAAACCCTCCATCACTCACGGCCTAGAAGAGGTTTTCATGAACATGGATTCGAAACCGGTGGGTTCTCCCATTTACATATCCTGCAAGTCGGAGGAGTCGAGCCCACATATAGCTTATTCTCTTTTTTCATCCTTCACTTCCCCTGGTAAAAATTTTCTCGATTTCTCCCTTTTCCACCCCAAGGAAGCCAGAAAGTCACTTTACATCTTTTCCAACCCTCTTTATAACACACTGATTTCCTCTCCTAGGTTATCCATGGCCGCCACCGAAGGAGGAGCAGGGGGAATAGGAGGTCAAGGCCAGCAACTGCCTCCCAGAGTTTTCACAAAAGTAGTCGCGAGATACGCCCCCTTGGTCCTTCCCATACCTCTCCATGATTTACTTAAAAACTATATGAAAAACTTACCCAAGTTCATAGGAGAAGGGGATCTAACTGCAGCTGAGCATATCAATTTTTTTGATCAATTCGTTGATATTCTAGGACTCGAGCATGAGGACGTGTATTCGCAATTGTTTTTCCAAACCTTCGAAGGACAGGTAATAACTTGGTTTCAGAGCCTGTCCCTAGGTTCAATCATATCCTATGATGCGCTAGAGGACCTCTTTCTCAAACAATGGGGTGAAAGAAAGGATCATTTATACAATTTGACCGAATTCGGGTCTTTAAAGAAAAAGGGATCTGAAATTGTTATGGAATTCATCCAAAGGTTTAACAAGTTGTATAATAACATCCCTACTAAAGTTAAACCATCTCAACCCACCACCAAAGTAACTTTCGTAGGAGATTTTGCACCCAATTTCGCTCTACTATTAAGAGAAAGGAGAGGGGCTGACCTAACCCGAATGTAGGACGATGTTGTGGAAATTGAGTCAAACATGATGGCTTTGGGTAAATTAAAAATGAAAATTGAGACGGGAAATAGGGAAGCTAGATGTCTCAGAGAACAAGTAGGTCCCTCTGGATCTGGAAGATCCTCAGATGAAAAAATGGATGACATGGCTAGGATAATAAAAGAACTATCAAACAACATCTCAAGAATGGAGCTAGATCAATCCAAAGCGGATCAATTCATTAAGAGAGATTTCAAGAGAAATCCCAATCCTCAGTTCCAAACAAGACATGTTAAAAACGAAGACCAAAAGATCCAAGCACCTCTGAAAAATGAAAATTTTATACGGGGAAATGATATGCGAGAGTTCGAAGACTTGGAAGAAGATGTAAACAACTTAGGTGATGACTATGTACAACCTCACTTGACCAAAAAAGATTATGAGAAGTCCCTGAACATGGAACAATCATCGATCGAAGACAAAAATGGCGCTAATGACTTTGCTTATCAAGGAATGGACGAACTCTAACACAAGTACAGTCTGACACCCAGAATCAAACCTGTGTCAACTGCACAACCCAAGAAAATTTTTCATAGGGGCGAAATATACGAGCCCGTCGAGAAAGATATCATGATGTGAAACAAAATAGGGGTATATTTGTAGAATACTAACGTAAAAGGAGCCGAAGCCCAAGAAAAAAAAAATAAGATAGCTGAAACGCAGACACCCAAAACCAGAAACACTGAAATTAAAACAGTAATACTAAATAAAATGGATCGGAAGGAGCCCAAGGTTTCGGCCAAGGAAACAGATAAAACCGTGGGATTTTTCTGCCTAGAAAGCGAGATAAAAAAGATAAAGATACCCATACCTTTGGTTGAGTTGGTGAAGAATCCTGTGTACCGAAAACAAATAACCAAGATGATAAATTTTTCAGATCTGGAGAGTCACTCCGATGTGATAAATCTGGAAGATGACAAGCCTAATATCACTTTTGGTCCACATTTTGAAGGCGCCAGAGATACCATCACCCCTTTCTATATTACCCTGAAGGTGCATGATCGGTTGTTGCATAATTGCATGATGGACTCCGGGGCCTCTCATAACATAATTCCAAAATCTATTATGGATAGACTAGGCCTTGAAATCACCAGACCCTATGGAGATCTTTACTCGTTCGATTCAAGGAGAGTTAAGTGCATGGGCATGATCAAAGATCTAGTAGTCACCCTCACCCAGATTCCAGTGAAAAACATCCTAATGGATGTAGTTTTCATCGATATACCCCCAAAGTATGGTATACTATTATCTAGATCTTGGGGAGCCAAGCTCAAGGGATCCCTTCAGCTAGATATTACCTATGCCACAGTCCCTATTTTTGGTGGATAGTTGGCATGGTTATAGAGAGAAACATGTTTGGCATATACGGCAAGTGATCAACAGAATCCTAACAATTACCCGATTTACATCGTCGATCAAGACCTGGGAAATTGTATTATGTCCTTTGATGATACTAAAGAAATTTGTGTAGAAGAAGGTGACATCGATGAAATCATAACTGAAAAGACAACTAAAAATATGCACAACACTGGAACTTGGAAAATTTTCTTTGATGGAGCTTTGTCGTGTGAAGGAGCGGGTGCAGGAGTGCTTTTCGTAGCACCTAAAAATGAATTCGTCATCCCTTTCTCCTATAGTCTACAATGGGATGTAGACTGCACAAACAAAATTTGTGAATATGAATCTCTAGTCCTGGGTTTGGAAGCTGCCAAGAAGCTGAACATAAGGAACTTAGAGGTCTATGGAGATGTTGAACTAATTGTGAAGCAGGTAAATCGACAATATCAGGCCAAGCACCTGAGACTGAGGTCTTACAGAAATTGCACCTGGGATCTAATGGAAAATTTATTTTCATCAGTAAAGGTTCATTTCATCCCATGAGCCGAAAACCAGCAAGTCGATTCACTGTCCAAAGCAGCTTCAACTTTCGTACCCCCTACCACTTTCAAATTAAAGTACCACATAGAGGTAAGGCATAGACCATCCATACCAAACAACATATAACACTGGCAGGTCTTCTTGGATAACAAATAGATTAGAAAGTTCCTGGAAATGGTGGGTGATTTCTCCGAAACCCACATTGACCAGGAGAACCAAAACAATAATACCTGGATTATGCAAGAAGGGGAGGAGCCCCAGGAGTTCCGAAAAAAAATTGCAAATTATCACCTGCTAGTGTTAAAAAGTAATCAGATCCCTAAGAGCATGATACCTCTGGAAAGATTGTTTGATCAAAACGACACGCCTCTGAAGTCCACCTTGCATCCCCAACCGGAGGAGGTCGAAGACTGTGACGTGGGCACCACCAAAGAGCCTAGAATAGTGAAGCTATCAAAGTATCTTCCTCCTGAGATAAAAAAGAAAGTATAAGGACTTACTCAGGAGGTATAAAGATGTCTTTGCATGGTCTTACGAGGAGCTCAAAACCTATGATACCTCGGTAATTGAGCACAAGATACCTTTGAAACCTGGTGTTAATCCCTTCAAACAGACACTTAGACAAATCAACCCCATTTTGTTTCCTATGGTCGAAAGAGAAGTGAAAAAGTTGTTAGACAAAAAAATTATTATACCTCTCAGGTACTCTGACTGGGTGGTGAATTTAGTCCTGGTTAGGAAGAAAAGCGGGGAGATCAGGTTGTTCTTAGACTTTAGAAATCTAAAAAATTCCTCCCTCAAAGATAACTATTCTCTACCCAAAATGGATCACGTTTTGGAAAAAGTAGTCAGGGCAAATAGGATGTCGGTGATCGATGGGTTTTCTGGTTATAATCAAATTGTCGTCAATGAACATGATAAAGAAAAAACATCTTTCACCACCCCTTGGGGCACATTTATGTATGAAAAAATGCCTTTTGGTATGATGAATGCAGGTGCTACCTTCTAGTGTGCTATGGACATCAATTTTATCGATGAAAAGGATAAATTTGTGGTTATCTACCTCAACAACCTGACTGTCTTCTCCAAATCCGACGAAGACCATCTGTTGCACCTGAAGCAAATGTTTGAAAAATGTTGAAAATTTGGTTTGTCTTTAAACCCTAAGAAGTCTCACTTCGCTATGTAGGAAGGTAAACTCTTGGGCCACATTGTGTCTCGAGACAGAATCAAAATTGACCCTAAAAGGGTGGAAGCTATAGACACCATAAATATTCCTAGGAACATAAAAAAAATTCAATCATTTTTAGGAAAAATAAATTTTTTGAGAAGATTTATCCCAAAATTTGATAAAATCATGAAATTGATCACATATATGCTCAATAAGAACAACGAAGTGAAATGGACGGCGAAGGCTAAAGCGTCATTTGCACGCATCAAGAAATTTATCAGCGAAGCGCCCATATTAGCAAGCCCTGATTACCTAAAGGATTTCCTGATTTTATCATTCGCTTCTGAACACATAGTGGTGGCAGTACTCCTCCAATAGAATGAAGAGGATTTCGAGCAACCAATAGCCTTTATCAGTAAAATTCTTAGAGATGATGAAATGAGATATGATATAATGGAGAAACAAGCGTATGCTATGGTTAAGGCATTGAAGGATTTTAGAACTTACGTGATACACTCCAACATAATCGCATACGTTCCCACCAGTTCTATGAAGGATATATTGGCCCAGCTTGACAGTGATGGTAAGAGGGGTCGGTGGCTCGCTAAAATCCAAGAGTTCGACCTAGAGGTAAAACCGACGAAACTAGTAAAGGGAAAAGCTCTGGCTAAGCTCTTGGCAGAATCAAACTTCAGAGCTCTCGGAATAAATAGCCTGCAAGGATATGAAGGACAAGGGGACGTAAACGAGCCCAATGACCAAATAGCGATCTCCAGAATCGAAGAGAATTTTGTCTTATTAGATTGGCATAAAGATATAGTGGCCTACCTACTGACCCTGAAATGCCCTAGCAATCTGTCTCCAGCTAAGGCTAGGACACTGAAGCTGCATGTGGTGAAGTACTGCATATACGAAATTTAACTGTATTGGAAGGACCCCTTAGGTTTCCTACTGGTTTGTTTGGTAGAATCAGAAATAGAGGGGGTCATAAGCGAATTCCACGAAGGTGTCTACGGAGGGCATCACGCCTGGAGGGAAATAGCTTATAAAATCCTGAGGGTAGGATATTATTTTCCTAAACTTTTCTCAGAGGTCAACATCAAATTCAGAGCCTGCAACCCTTACCAGTTGTTTGCAGGAAAACAAAATCTCCCAGTGCTACCTCTGGTTCCTGTCAAAACCGAAGCCCCTTTTCAACAATGGGGGTTAGATTTTATAGGTGAAATCAACCCACATTCCAGCACTCAACACAGATGGATTCTCACCGCCACATATTATTTCACCAAATCGGTGGAGGCTATTCCCACTAAGAAGGTGACTGATTCGATGGTGATAGATTTATTGGAAGAGAGCATACTATCCAGATTTGGCTGTCCCCGAAAAATAGTGATGGATAATACCCAGGCATTCAAGTCTATGGCTATGGTCAGCTTCTGCCAAAAATATAACATCGTATTGGGCCACTCTATAGCGTATTACCCTCAAAGTAATGGGTTAGCTGAATCATCAAATAAGAGTTTGATTATCATAATTAAGAAGGTACTAAGAGAAAAAAAATATCTTGGCATGTACACTTAAAATACACCTTATGGGCAAACTGGATAGGTATGAAGAAATCCATTGGTACTTCTCCTTTTCAAATGGTGTACGAGACTGATGTGGTTTTACCTATAAATTTGGCACTCCCTGTAATGAATCTCTGGCAAGATGAGAGAGAAGAGCCAAACCTCATCACTAGAAGAATAAATCAATTGATCGAGGTCCAACAACACAAGACCGAGGTAGACGCAAGGATTCAGAAATACCAGGACGACATGAAAGCGTTGTTTAATCGTAAAGCCAAAAACAGGGATTTCCTCCCCAGCGATTTGGTATTGAAATCGGATGCCAAGAGGGAAGATTCGACAAAACATGGTAAATTTGATCATATATGGTATGGATCATTCAAAGTCTCATCTTCTAAAGGGATGAATTCATTTCTGTTAGAGAATTTGGATGGTGTGACTCTCAGCGCCCCTGTTAACGGATGTTATTTAAAGCACTATATGCAATAAATTTGTTCTAGACTTCCATTGTACATACCAGTTTGTTTTCTCTTTTATTTTCATAAAAAATTTCAATAAGTTCACATTCATCTCGAATAAAACAGGTTGTTGATTTCCTAGACATAGAGGCATAATTTTTGACACCTAGGATCCCATAAATCTTGAAGACCTAATACTCATTGTGTTGTTTCATGCAGGCATCCAGATTACAACCCAAACTACGAAAGGAGAAAGGGACGGTCAGGTACTCGAAAATCGACCCTCCCGAAACAAGTGATAAAGAATTTTTTTTCAAGAAGATGATGAAGTGGTAAGGCAAAGAGATGAAATTCTTAAGTGTCTAGGTTTTCAAATGAATATCATTGAAAACGTAGTATTAGTCTCACAAGTATGATCTGTTCACCTGAGTCGGGATTGCACAGTAACATCTGATTTTTTAGGGGCCCATGGCCTACTCACTTTCCCTTTTTCACCCTTGGCCCTTTCTCCTTAAGCTCTGACACCTGCCCATACCATCCACTGAGGAAAAGAGTTTCCACTTCTAGTTGGGAAACTGGTGACCATCTCCGAAAGTAAATTGGTCTTCACAGTTTCTTGGTCCCCTACTGAACAAGGCCATGCGTGGGCGGACCTTAACTCTCTTAAGTCTTTCAACAGTTTTCAAATGGTTAAGTCTTTCTCAATAGAAGGCCCCTGGAAATGAGTTCCCCCCTTTTTTTTCCTGCGAGCTAAGGCATTGTGAAGGATAAGAGAAAGTTGGTCCAGAGCACTCAAAGCAAGTTGACAGGCCTCTATTGGGAATTCTACACAGATACCACCCCTGGTATTATTTATACAAATTAATT
>ML809018.1:87035-100655 GCA_009831015.1 Picea engelmannii
CTTGTACTTGAACATTTAAGTGGGGTAAAAGGAGGTTGCCCCCTCGAAGAGGCTTATTATCTGAAATTATCTCTTTTTCAAGGCGTTGAGTACCTTTCCTGAAGTTTTTCTATGCTATATTGATGTTTGGTTCTTAACACTCACTTATTTATCTATTTCTTCTCCATGCCCATTGGAGTTTTTTCCTTCAACTCCCAAATAGACATCCATTCCTCTAACTTCATCCTTCAGACTGTAAGCGTCCTGTGCCTCCTCCATTTCTCTGCACTGTGTAACAATCATGTTTGGTTCTCACAATTGCTTACTCTGCAAAATGTGTATTCAACCAAATATTTGTCAGGCTATTAGTCTTTAATAATTTTCCATAATAACATAAACAATCTGATTCAATAAAATAATATCAGACTCCATTTTCTGCAGGTCTTGTCCTTCAAGAATCCCCGTGGCTCTATCTTTGAGCCCTTAAATCATATGTGACCATGGTTGTGACCAAGTGCTAATAGTTGGGTGTGTATACAGAGTCTTGAAACTTCAGGGTTCTGGAGCTTCAGAGGTTTCCAAATCACATCACAAAAAATATCCTAGAGTGTTGAATTAGTGAAATCGGGAAGTGGGGTGGATCAACGGTCCACATCTTCCCAACATCCAATGACGAATATTTACTACGGAACTCTGGGCTTTGGGGCTTCGGGACTTTGCAGCTTCGGGGCTTCGGGACTTGAGAGCTTCAAGGCTCTGTGAGTTTGGAGGATTTCACATATACACACCCAAAAAATCAATCTATGTTATTTACAGTTTTTCCTCTGTATCGACTACTTGCAAGTACAAGACCTGTGAATGATTGAGATATCTACTTTATATGCTTTCATCAAGGTACTTATATCTTTTTATTCTTCTGCCATAGCGTGGGATTCCTCTGAAATTGATGCCACACATTTGTTGATAGCTCTATGTTTCACACTCAGTTTCAATATTTTAAACTCAGTTACGGAAGACGGCCTTCGTTTTTGTTAAACCCTCCAACTGGCTCCATTGAACTTTCCCTATACAATCTAAATATTGAGACAAGCACTTTAAAGCATCCACCTCCTTAAAAAAAGAAATTATCCCCATGACTGTACCCATCATAAGACAACCCAATATCAAACTTGGTCTAGTGAATCAAACCAGCATTGCTTTAAATCTTTTCCATACCATACTCAAGACCGCCACCACTCAGACAGAGCTCGAACATTCATGGGTCACTATCAAGAGGGATATGGGCATGCAAGAATATATGGAAGATAGACAAAGACAACTCAGAGATCGGCCATNTTGTCTCTTCCCCTTCCTTTTCTTTCACTCTTTTTAGATGCTTAGACTCTACACTTTATAGCCTTAAGTGTAGACTTAGGAATAACACTGGGCTCCCTCAAAATTGGTTGTCCTTGAGGACTATTTATGAAAAATGGTGGTTTTTTTCCCTTCTTCCTTTGTTCCTTGTTGAACTTCCTCTTGTCTTCCCAAGCTCTTTGGAAAGTAGGCTTTCCCCTATGTTGATCATATAAGAATTTTTCTCTCCTTATAGTTTCTTCTAGAGTCTTGGGATCATCATATTGGATTTTGTCACTGATAAAAGATGGCGGCCCACTCATGTACCTCTGAATCTTGATTGTCACCTCCTTAATGAAAGGGACATACTTCAACATCTCTATAAATATCCTTTCATATTCATCTATAGTCATGCTGCCAAATTTAAGTTCAAAGAACTCTTTCATCTTTTTGTCATAGTATCTCTTGGTTAAGTACTTCTTTTCAAAATGTTTCTTGAATTCCTTCCATGTAAAATTATTCTCTCTGATGTGTTGCACTTGCACAACTTGATCCCACCACATGGATGCCTTTCCTTTCATCTTATAGATTACAATTATTCCTTCTACATGAGAGGAATAATTATGCAATTGAAAATATTTCCTCATGCCAAGTAGCCATGTCTCAACATCTTCATCTCTCTTATGTTCTCCATCAAAAGCAGGAGGTTTGATATTATTCATTTCAACCTTCAGTTCATTCACTCCAGACCTCCTATGCTTTCTGGTAGGAGATGGACTTGATCTGTTCTGTGACCTCCTTTTGGAATGATTTTGGGAGTGTTGGTGATGTATGCTACCACTTCTTCCTCTTCTTTCCTCATTAGGGGACTTGTGGCTCCCTGATTTGATGTATGCTCCTTGGCTCTCTTAAGCCTTTTGTTATCTTCCTAGTGAATTTGGACATCCTTTTGCAAATTTTTAATGATGTTCATCATGCTCACTTATTTATCTATTTCTTCTCCATGCCCATTGGATTTTATTCCTTCAACTCCCAAATGGACATCCATTCCTCTAACTTCATCCTTCAGACTGTAAGTTTCTTGTGCCTCCTCCATTTCTCTGCACTATGTAACAATCATGTTCGGTTCTCACAATTGCTTACTCTGCAAAATGTGTAGTCAACCAAATATTTGTCAGGCTATCAGTCTTTAATCATTTTCCATAATAACATAAACAATCTGATTCAATAAAATAATATCAGACTCCATTTTCTGCAGGTCTTGTGGATCAAGAATCCCCATGTCTCTATCTCTGAGCCCTGTTCTGTTCTAAAAGTCACTTTTGGGTGCTAGCCCCTTTGCTTCATCCCTTAAATCTCATGTGACCACGGTTTTGACCAAGTGCTAATAGTTGGGTGTGTATACGTATTCTTGAAACTTCAAGGTTCTGGAGCTTCGGAGGTTTCCAAATCACATCACAAAAAATCTCCCAGAGTGTTGAATTAGTGAAATAGGGAAGTGGGGTGGATCAACGGTCCACATCTTTCCATCATCCAACGACTAATATTTACTACGGAACTCTGGGCTTCAGGGCTTCGGGACTTTGCAACTTCGGGGCTTTGGGACTTTAGAGCTTCAAGGCTCTGTGACTTTGGAGGATTTCACATATACACACCCAAAAACTCCCAAACTGCTAATCTATGAATACTTCCATGTCACCCCCGGTGAAATTATCACATCACGTCACTTCAACGATTTCAGACTTTGAGGATTTCTTCCTTCCACTAAATAATGAACCATTTATTCCAGAGTGTTGAGTATCTGGGCTTCACAATATGGCACCATGCATCCTCTGTTACCATCAGTGCCCCACTAACCATGCTCAAGAAGAGTGCCAGATGGTGGAATACTAGAAGTGGACACATGGCCCAATCAGATGGGTGACACATGTCACGTTCTAACTTGCATTTCAATACTTGTAAGTACATGACTCACTACCATGTGGCATGCAACCTATGTTTCCATGTCATATCAGTGATGTTAGCAGTCCACATCACTTCAGTACTTCGAGCTTCGAAAGATTTTACACTTGCATTCCTCAAATATCCTGAACCGCTAACTTTGAAACTACTTTACCTTTCAGGGTCCACATGGTACAGCTGAAAACAATTAAGGTAGTTGCACGTGGCATGTCTAGGAAGGGTCCACATCACCCCAGGTGACATCTTCATGTCGTGCCACTTCGAGACTTCAGGCTTCAAGACTTCAGGAGATTCCACACTATCTCACTCCAATTCTACCGACCATCGAACTCCCAAACAAGTTGATCTTCTGACATGCGTTTCTTTTGACGAACGGTCCGAATGAACTCTAGACTTCGGTACTTTAGAACTTCGGGGATTTTTTCCTTAGAACCCTTTGTTTCTCCTGAATGTTGAATTTTCGAACAAGCCAATATGTCGACATGTGTCCCCTATAATGAAAAGTCTGGATCAACTCCAGACTTCGGGACTTCGGGAGTTTTCACTCTAGCACACTCCATTTCTCCCAAAGTGCCTGATGATCAACTACACTAATCTGCGGACACATGTCTCTTTTAATGAATAGTCCATATTAAATCTGGACTTCGGGACATCGGGGATTTTTACTCTAGCATGCTCCATTTCTCCCAAAGTGTCGAACTTTTGAACTGTTGTGATATCTACACTTTACAACCACTTACACGTAGATCTGATGGCTCGGATCTGCTTTTCACCACTATGCCTTACCTTATGTTATTGGCTTGATCTAACGGTTTTTATCTATCTTCAGCCAATCCAATGGCCAAGCACTTATCCCTGGATCTGTAGTATAGATCCTCTTTGGGACTTTGAAACTTCAGGCTTCGAATGCTTTTTCTTTATAACACATAAACTTTTCCTAAGTCGCGAAGTCTCAGGTACTAAGGGGTTAACTTTCATGTACCCTTTTCCCAGATCTGAAGGTTGTGAATGTTATTCCTTCTCCCAAGTAGATCCTATGGTTCAAATTCAAACCTCGTGGCCCAACACCATGGTTGTTGTGGCTTCTTTCTCTATTTCCATTCCATAAATTGTTATACTTCCCACTCTTTTGAACACATTCCTAGTGTTCACACGGTGCCTTCTCAGCACTCAGGGATGCTCTAAGGTTCATATTTTGTCCCTCTCGACAAAAAATCACTCTGAAAACTTTGTTTAGTTAACCACTAACATGGCCCATCTAGGATCAGTGTCGAAACCATGGCTCTGATACCAATTTGTAATTTCCCCATCCACCACCAATAGGCTGGGAAACGCTACCTAATGAATGTATCTTTACTTCTTTTCTTTGATGCTCGAATATATATATATATATATATATATATATATATATATATATATATATATATATATATATATATATATATATATATATATATAATGCAATTTTAACCAAACATAAACATTCTTCTATCATACATCATAATGCAAAGATAAAAATAAAAGCATACATACAGTATTCATAAGAAAAACCCATCAATGTAACAACATATACAAGTAATACTCATCATTATAGCATGTACAAATACACAACATGTAAATAAACAAAGGATTGGTGCTTATCTTTTAATTGAAGTAAACCAACTATGTGCATACCTTCCACAAACCTCCCATCCTTAGACCACGTTGCTCATCACTCTTAGCAATGGGTCCACCCCGAGCTGGGACTAAACTCCACCGGGCAAGGGATTCCTAGGCTAGGCAGGGACAACAGGAAGTTGCATAGTACAACATGAATGATTTCCTCCAAGGATCCACTTACACCCACAACTCACAGAATATCATTCCCCACATGCCTATCTCACCCTAGGAGTGTACACCTTCACTGTCACAGAGTCCATCGACTGCTACACCTCCCTTCCAAGGCTTCAGTAATAGTCTGAATCAGGAATTCTCAGAGATCTGTAGTTGTTATTAGACACCCTCTAGAGAACTCACTTCCCCAGCACACTCTCTCACCTGGAGAGAGTTTCTCACAGGCCTAACAACCTACTTCCTCTATCCACGGGCCTAACAACCTACTTCTTCACTCCTTCTCCTCAACACACGGGCATGGATGGAAACAACAACAACTAGATGTGGGGGAACGGTAATGACGTAGCAATATGCAGGAAACCCACAGGTTATGGGTGTCTCAATGGTATCAATTCGAGATTGTAGCAGAGGTTTAGGATGGTTGAGGAATTCAACAATGGCAGACACAATGACTACAACGTGCTTGTTTAACTTATGCATGAATGGGGAAAATCCATGGCCCGAAAAGAGATAATGGTGAGCATCCCCCGAGACTGGTGAGAGCACCCCCATAAAACTGCATGGGGTGTGGATGACACTTGGCTCTCTAGGAGCATACTTCCCCCCCACTTGGAACTTGTTCCCCTCCCTAAAGGAACTTACGATAAATTAATATCCTCTTTACAACTTTTAGAATAATAATTATATATTATTCTCTTAGGTTTAAGCTCTTAAGCTTAGCCCTTTTCCTCAATCTCTTAGCCTCCTCCCTTGCCCAACCTAGTGGAGCTTAGTCCCCCATACTCTTTCTTCATGGTTGGTCTACATGCGATGATGTTTTTATATTAATAATATGAATATTTACATGTACAAAATAGGCTCTTGTCCTTTAACATCTAGGCTCTCTGACCTAATAAGAACATAAGCTTCCTTGCTTATAACACTTGGCTCACCAGCCTACAACACATGTTACAATTCATAGTTACAACCGGGGCTCAGCCTTGGGATATTACATGCGCTACTAAACTTATGGTTTGGAATCACTTTGTACGAAATATCTAGACCAATAGGGAAAACAAAAATTCAAAACCATGGAATACCTACATAGACAATTCACAATACCCTAGGGCTAAGACATTTTTGCAGTATATAATGTACTAGTGCACTTTAATAGTATATACTTTTATGAAAATATCATGCATGTTTTTTAAATAAGTCCTTGGTATATAATTGATACTAACATTAATTCATATATTGTAGGTCTTCAAACAAAGGGTAAATTTCTTTTCCATTTTGTGGTCCTAGAATGAAATCTCGTCGTTCAAGAAGTTTAGGAAAGGAGGTGTTTGATGAGTATAGGCACTTCCTTCCAAATAACCATAGGCATCAAACTACCGAAAAACATGTTTTCAATAAGAAAGAAGAGACTGGAATAAAACGACGAATAATGACACCTCACCTATGGAAGTTGGAATATAATAGAAATTTCCAAGGTAAGAAATTAGTCTATGTATCATATATAATGTTTTACAATTTTGTTTGTTTTGAATTATGTTTACCATATCTAACAATGATTGTTGTAATTTCATTTATATTTTGTAAAGGTCATTAAGTCATTAATGGGATTCCAAAATGAATGAAAAGTTACCATGTACAATTTAGTAGGTTTCCCTACTATCAACACTTACAAATATCTCATTTGTTTGATACAATGCATATCGGGAAGAATTTAACAAAACTGTTATGGATAATCTTAGATGGGAGGGCTAACAAAGAAAAACATTTAAAACTTTGTGGTGACATTCAGGGAGCCAATCATGCAATGAAAAATTTAATTCATTCAAATAGTGATGGACACCAATATACTCTTACATGGTTGTTTACAGAGTAGAAAAGCAATGTTGTAAAAAAGGTCATTAGAAAAATTAAATATCTTGTTTATTAATTGGGTTGGTTGTCATTGATTTCAACCCTTGAAGAAAGTTCGGTAGTGAATTTCGATAGCACAAAGGTTTGGGTAATGGACCCAAGTTTGTTTGATGGATAATGGTATGAGTTTTGATATATTTGCAGGTAAGACTATTATATATGGATAGTACATGTCATGTCATTTCTGGTGGTATGTGGAATGTCACAAAACTCCTCATGGTTAGATATTTATGGCCATGTGAAATTGGAGAACCCTCATGAATCATCTAGAAACCCCAAAAGGTCAAAGTAGTCAAAGTGTTTGCAAAAGAAATTATTTAAATAATAAATTTAATGGAGTACTCCCTAAAATAAGGAAAGTGGGATGCTACATGAAAGTATAAATAAGAGGCAAGGCTCTCTCATTTAATCACACTTGAACCTATTGAATATCATTGAATATCTATTTTGTGAAAGGTTATTTGGGCAGGTATTACTGATAGAGAAAAGTGCGGAAGGAAAAGTGCGACAGAAAAAGTGCAGCAGAAAAAGTGTGGCAGGAAAAGTGCGGCAAAAAAAGTGAGGCAAAAAACTACGGCAGGAAAAGTGCGGCAGAAAACATGCGGTAGGAAAACTGTGGCAGAAACAAGTGTGACAGAAAAAGTGCAATAGAAAAATCACTTCAAAAAAATTGCGGCAGAAAAAGTGTGGCAAAAAAATCACGGAAGAAAAATCGTGACAGAAAACATGCGACAGAAAAAGTGCAGCAGAAATATCGCGGCAGAAAAAGTGCGGAAGAAAAATCGCGGCAGCAACATGGTTGGGGTCTATTTATGAGAGATATGTCACATCTTGTTTGAGGTATGTTTTGTGAGCTAGGGTTTAACTCTTGAGATGGTATTGGATGTTCAGTATTGCTGCATATATCAGATTTGTTGAGGGATACACTTGGTATTTTGTTGTTGGTATTTGGCATATGGGTATTGGTCTTTTGGTTGTGATGTGTTGTTAAATTTTTTAGTTTAGCTTGAGGATACATAACAGTGAGGTTGTGGCACATGGTTTGATGTAAGGGTTTATGGTATTTAGTTTATGGATAGAGTGATGAATTGTTAGATAACTTTTGATGGTTATATTGGTGTATGTATTTGGTATATGGTTGAGGTACATGTTGGGTACATGGTTGAGACAAGTAATTGATGAGTTGGCACATACATGAGGTGCATAGTTGATGAGTTGGCACATACATGAGGTGTATATTTGATGATGTTGGTACATCTGGATGAGTCAAGGTTGATGCATGGTTGATGCATGGTACATGTTGGTTCATGTTGTTGGTACAGGTTGTTTGGTGTAGGTTGATTGGTACATGTTGTTACAGGTTATTGGTATAGGTTGACAATGACAGGTTGACAGTGGAAATGGTTGATTCAGTGACAGTGACAGGTTTTTTACATTTGGCATTTATATTTCAGGGCAGTTGGATGGGGCAAGGATAGGTGGTTGTATCCACCTTCTGGTTGTAGCCGAAGAACTTAGGGGGTTGTAGTCTCCTTTTGGTTGTATCCAGACAATTGGGGAGTTGGAACTTCCCTCAGGTTGTAGCCTAAGAAACTAGGGGGTTGGAGCCTCCTTCCAGTTACAGCTGGAAAACAAAGGAAGTTGGTGCTTCCAATGAATGTAATTCTTCAAGAAATATAATAAAAATCATTATGTGGTTTTCTCCCTATTTGGGTTTCCATGTAAAAACATTGGTGTATTGTGTATGTGTATGATTTCTCATTTGTTCATTGTTTATTTACTCTACAATTATTGGATGATAATGATACAGTGATATAAAACTCGCATTATATGGTTAAAAATGATTAAATTGCTTGATTACTGATTCACCCCCCCTCTTAGTAATCCAACAATTGGTATCAGAGAAGGTTCCTTCAGGAAACAATTTAACCACTGAAAGGAGATCATGGATTATTCTGAGAATGGAGTACCAATGTTTAATGGTCATAATGGTTTTAAGTATGAGATGTGGAGAATAAGGACATAAGTATTTTTACAGGAACAGGGACATTATATTTGGCTATTATTTTTTACATGATATGATAGTTCAAAAATGGCAAAGACTGCATCCAAGAAGGAGTTGAAGAAGAATAAAAAAATAGCAATGGATTTCATCTGGGAAGGATTACCTAATCCGGTAAGAGAAAAGGTTGGTAAATTTTCATCATCTAAAGAACTTTGGGATAAGTTACATGACATATATTCTTCACCCATCGCAAATTTAGAAAATGCCAAAGAAGATGCAGATAATGATCAAGAAGAATTATGTTCACCATGTCAAACAAATTCAGAATATGAAGAGTACATAATCACTAGAGAATTGATTAGTGCTTTAGATTAACTAAGAGAATAAAACAAGTCACTCAAGAAAGAATTGATGAAACAAAAGAAAAGTGCTGACATTTTTGAAGAATCCCAACAGGTCATCGAGAACTTAAGAACTCAACTAGAAGAAGCCAGAAAGATCGACGAAAATCTTGAATATCAAAAGCAGTATTTGGAAGCCAACATAGAAGAACAGAAGGAAGAAACATAAATGAGAGAGAAGATATTGACATATCATATTAAGGAAATAACTAATGATCTAAACCAGCTTGAGGCAGAGTTTGGTCAAGAAAAGAAAGGACTTAAAGAAGAAATAATCACATTAAAAATTCATCTTAAAGAAGCAAAAAGAATAGAAGAAGTCACGAAGTCACAGATAATGAAGAAAGAAGAAGAGGTTGAGAATATTGAAGAAGAAGTTGTCACATTGAGAAGTAAAAACGTCAAGCTCAACAAGAACATTAAAGAGACAGAAACATCCACATCAATTATAGAGAGTGAAGAGAAGCACTCAAGGTTGCTAGAAAAGAAGAATGAAGAAAATAGAAAGAGTTATGTAGAAGTACTCAAAGGAAGGAATCATGGTCAACCAAAATATAAGAAAACTATTGATGATACATCTTTAAGAAGACCATTCATGTTCAAGCCACAAAGAAGCTTCAATCATGATCATGATCACTCAAGGCAGAAATTCAGAAGGACTACACCACAAATAATATCATTCAATCCTCGGTATGAAAATTTCTTTTATGGTCATTGTTTTTATTGTACTAATTTTGGACATAAGGTTGCAGATTGCATGGATTATAAAATAAATGTTCAAGCAAGAAGTGCATATGTGGCCCCATGTAACATTGAATGTTACAAATGTCACAACTATGGACAGATAGCTAGTGATTGTATAAGCATGATCGATACTTCCATGAAAGAGAACACCGATATCATATATAAGAAAGTATAGATAAAAAAACATGAAGAATAGATGAACAAAGACCAGGTCCCATAGATCACAATATTGGCAAGAAAGTGAGATAAAGAGAATTATACAGAGAAAAATAAATATGTCATATACAGAAAGGTTTGGAAAATAATTTAAAGAAAAGAAGGACAGGTAAATAAGGAATAGGTTCAACAGATTGTACTTTCAGGCATTGTAGTGAAAGATGAATCTAAAGATAGAAATAAAGAAATCATAGCTGAGAGAGATGATGAATCTACCAATGAAGATGATTATGAATATACCAATGAAGATGGATGATGAATACACATCAGAGAAGGAATTGTTCTAAGACATCTAGCTTAGAGACTCCCAGGTAATATGAATATTAGATAGGAGTGTATGCGATAGTTGTGACAGACCAAAGAACCATTCTTCGAGCAGCTTGCAGAGTTTGAGAACACAGATCTAGAGAAGTCAATTAGCAGAAGTACAATTTGATGGATTAATCAAGACTTCATGATAATATAGTGATAACTGGGTCAACATTATGGACATATTCCCAAGTAGAGTCATGGAGAGTATGGACAAGAGAATGGATTCATAGATTGGTTTAAAGAGTGGTTCAAAGAGAAAGGAACAGTATCATAATGGATGATAATTACATAGGAAATTGCTTGAAAAATGCTAATGGATTCCAAATTGATAGACATTTTTTTAACACATGCAATGCATACAACAGTTCACATTCAAAAAAAAGTAATGCTCATAAACAACAATGACAAAACTCCCTACTAGCTATGGAAAAGAAGACCAACAAATGTGAAGCATTTCATATTTTTTGGAATAAAATTCTACATCAAAAGGGAAGATGGAATAATAGGAAAGTTTGACTCTCATTTGGAAAAAGGAGTACTTGTTGGTTACTCAACTACAAGGAAATAATACAAGTGTTACAATATGAGGTTGAACAAAGATTTGGAAAGCATCAATGTAATAATTGATGAAATAGGTGGATGAGAATTAAAGGAAGAAGAAAATGAATCAATGGAACAACTTTACAAACAAGAAGCAGAAGATGAAGAAGAAGTAGAAGGGGAAGATGAAGAGGATTGGACAGAAGTAGAAGAGCAAGTTCAGCAAGTGCCTCCAAAGACACCTAGCAAACGAGTACAGAAGAATCATCCTTCAGATCAGATTATCAGAAACAAATATTCAGGAGTTGAGACTAGAAGAAGAATACATTCATCGGAACAAACGCACCTAGCACTCTCATCTACGATTGAACCAAACAATTTCAAAGAGGTTGGCAAAGATGAATTTTGGAATAAGGCCATGGATGAATAATTGGATCAAATAGAGAAGAATGACACTTGGGAATTGGTTCCAAGACCAAAGAATAAGAATGTGATTGGCACAAAGTGGGTATCCAGAAATAAATTGAATGAATATGGACAGGTTACAAGGAACAAAGCTAGATTGGTATGTAAAGGATACGCATAGGTTGAAGGAATTGAATTTGAAGAGACATTTTCTCCAGTTTCCATAATGGAAGCAATCTGATTTCTCCTAGATTATGCATGCTCCAAGAATATTAAAGTGTATCAGATGGATGTGAAATCAGATTTTCTAAACGGGGAACTTGAAGAAGAAGTCTACATTGAACAACCAAAAGGATTTTAGTTGTCAGAGAATGAAAATTATGTGTAAATTGAAGAAGGCCCTTTATGGTCTAAAACATGATCCTAGATCATGGTACTCTAGACTGGATAAACATCTACAATAGAAAGGGTTCAAAAAAGGAAGTGCAAACAACAACCTCTACATCAAGGAAACTCAAGATAGTATTTTATTAATTGAATTTTATGTTGATGATATTATTTTTGGAAGTATTGATGACAAGTTAAGCCATACATTTTCAAAGGATATGTAGAACGAATTTGAAATGTCATTACTTGGAGAAATATCCTTCTTTCTAGGTCTTCATATATGTCAAAGAAACCAAGGAATTTTTATTTCTCAAACTAAGTATATCAGATAAATGTTAAAGAGGTTCAGAATGGAAGATTGCAAATCAGTTACCACTCCTATGAAAACTAGTTGCAAGTTGAGCAAAGATGATGATTAAAAGTCTATAGACCAGAGAAAATACAGGCCAATGATTGGTAGCTTACTATATGTGACAGCATCCAGACCAGATGTAATGAAGGAAGTTGGACAGGTGGCATGATTTCAAGTAGCACCAAAGGAATCACATGTATTAGCGGTGAAGAGGATTTTCAGATATCTCAAAGGAACATAAGAGTTTGTATTATGGTATCAAAAAAGAAAGGATCTATCACTGATTGCCTACACGTATGCATATTGGGCAGGTTGCATTGATGATCGACGAAGCAGTAGTGGAGCAGTGTTCTACTTGGGTGAGTGTTTAGTATCATGGTTAAGCAAGAAATAATCATCACTATCCTTATCTACAGTCGAGGTAGATTATATTGTAGTAACAATGATGGGTGTTATATATGCACTAAAAACACATTAAAAACCCTCAATTAAATTGTCAACCTAGGGTAAGTAAACTTAGAGATGTAGAAAACTATATGCCAAGGTAGAAGGGTCGGTAGTAGTATAGTCTAACTAAGGAAGTGGCTATCTAAGGGCTAATATATTCAAGCAAAAACTACTAATGAGCAAACCCTACTAAAGAAACTTGAACTAGGTAACCTATGTACTTTTGGACCAAGGATTGATGGATAGTTCTAGGAAAACAAGTGAAAACCCTACTTGAAGCAAAACTAGTTCAATTATAACAATAAGCGAAAGAAAACTATTTAAGCATAACAATAAACAAATAACAAAATCAAACTACTTTAACTAGTCTACCTAAATTCAATAAACAATTATCCCGTGAAAGAAAGTAAATGAACAAGCAACTATACTATCAAAACAAGAATAGACAAGTAACTAATTAACCTATTAAAGAAAGTAAACAACTAACTAACCAAGGATAACTGCTATAGCATGTAAACTAATTAATACTACTCAATAATCAACCAACTAAGCTAAAAGATGTTAAGAACCAAACATCAATATAGCATGGAAAAACCTCAGAAAAAGTACTCAACGCCTTGAAACAGAGATAATTTCATATAATAAGCCTCTTCGAGGGGGAAACCTCCTTTTACCCCACTTAAATGTTCAAGTAAAATATGATTCAAAATGAAAATGTCTCCTTGGTATATATAGGAGACTAGGAGGTATAATTACAACTAATGGCCTAAAGCCGACATAAATAAAATAACATTACT
>ML809018.1:103919-145513 GCA_009831015.1 Picea engelmannii
TTGATTAGGTTCTAAATATAAAGAAGCAATTCATACCTTTTGTGTATGTGGCACATTATGGAGATCAAAGAATTGCTCCATCTGAAGTATCCATGAGATTGGGTCCTTGCCATCAAACTTCCTCATATCAATCTTAGGAACGTTGTTGGTATTCAAACTAAAGTTGGAGTTTCTCCATTCTTGATTCACCTTCCTTGTGTCCTCATCATGAATTTCATGGGATGCATTTTCACTTTTGGGTGTCTTCTCTATTACAAGATTTCTCAATACTTCTATGATCTCCCCTTTTAATCCATCCATCTTAGTATCCAACTTAGCTTCCATTGAATCCATCATCTCTTGTAGTTCATCTTTAGTTACTGTCTTCTTTTGTAAATCATTTATGTCCCTACGCATTTCTTCACCTTCATCAAGAGTCCAATTAGGATTTTCTAGAGGCTTATTTGGTGTAGAAGGTCCCTTTTTGGGTGGCATGTTGGCCAAATATCACTTTTGAGTCTTGATTTTGAGGTGGTTCTTCTAAAAAATATTTATTTTGTTCTATCTCCCAAGTTTCGGCCCTTCTAGGTATGAAACTTTCTTTTAGGTAGTTCTCTAATATTTCTTCTCTGCAATGCCACAGGTCTGATCAAAATTGGATGTGCCAAGTGGAATTTATGGTAACTTCCTCACAACTTGCCTATTTTTGTCCTTTCCAGGAGATCTCACTTGTATAGAATTCCCCTCACAAAATAATTGATTTCAAATTCTGAAACTCGCACCCAAAATACTACAGAATGTCCACGATCCAATGCAACCCATCCCACTCAATTTGGATACTCTAGCAAGAAGTTATGCTTGTTTTACCTGGAACACCTTCTTGAGACTAGTCAATAGGACTAGTCAGATACCCTATCTTACACAAGGTGTATCTACAAATTTAAGATGAGATGAAATTTTTACCACAGATATGTTACTAATTTCTGTAAATGGCCTCCATAGTTCAGGGTCTGAAACATTACAGAAAATTTTTTATAGCGAAAATTCTGCAATGACTCATTTCAGGATGATTCCAGAACCCTATCTTGTACAGGCTGTATCTTTGAAAGTATAAGGCCTCAGGAGCTAAATTTTGAACCCAACGTACCTTGATCCATCTACTAAAAACCCTCCAAGAGGTTCCTTCTGAAACATTGTAGAAAAACAGTTATAGAAAAAATTCCACGGTGTCTCAGATGTAGAAGCGAAACCCCAAGACCTTGAGCTCTGATACCATATGTTAAGAACCAAACATCAATATAGCATGGAAAAACCTCAGAAAAAGTACCCAATGCCTTGAAACAGAGATAATTTCAGATAATAAACCTCTTCGAGGGGGCAACCTCCTATTACCCCACTTAAATGTTCAAGTACAAGATGATTCAAAATGAAAATGTCTCCTTGGTATATATAGGAGACTAGGAGGTATAATTACAACTAATGGCCTAAAGCCGACATAAATAAAATAACATTACTAATATAATATTCCCCAATTAAGGGGTAATGAGCCAACATTAGGGCTTAACAAAAGACAAGTGAACTCTATTTTTAATACAATTATTTCTAATTTACAAAAGGAAATCTACTCAATTGAAAGAAAGAAGAATTAACTACTAATTATTAATCTATGATAAGCAAACAACTCTTTAATATATCAAAACAAAAGACTATCTATCCTACAACAGCAAGAAAACTATTTTTTGATCTATGAAAGCAAGAAATTGTATTTTAACCTATGAAAGCTCAATTATAGTGTTGATGATTGTGTGAATGTCTCCGGTGTCTTATAATATCACGATGGAACTTGACAATGAAAGATAATTCAAGAGTTATAAACTCGATATTAATTTCAATAGCAAAGTGAAAGGTGTGGATTAAGCAATCCAGTGAGAACTTAGCCATTACGGAAACAATGTCAATTACCCTACAAATTCATGTGATTATTACTCATGCATTAACCATTAACAATATAATGAGATTATAATTGTACTCTATGCTATGTAAAAAAAACTCATAACTACATTCAACCACTAACTAAAAACTAGAATTGCAACCTAAATCTAGGAAAGAAATTGCATAAAGTAAAACTAAGCTAGACATATTTCAACAATTCAAATTGCAAAAAGGAAAATGCTTATAAACATAAATTAAACATGATTCTAGCATATAGAAAGTAAATGAATAAATTAATCAACAACTAGTTAAGAAAAATCTAAATGATAATTGAATAGGCAATCTACAAATAAAAACTGAAGCTAACCCTATCCATCCACTGAAGCCTTGTTAAAGAAAACATGAACTAAAATTTTGTTCTAAACTATGTTTCAAACTCTATTTTAAACTTCATTTTAAAAGGATAAATAAAATACAATTTAATATTTAATTGTACACGGGGTTAGTGTATAAGTTTGCAAACTCACTCCTATTAACTACAAAATCAATGCATATTGACAAAAGCCTCCATACTAACTTGCAAAAGAGAACTAAACAGTTAAACTATAACAAAAAATTATATGACAAAGAAACAAAATAGCAATTCATGTACATGAAATAAAATAAAAGACATCTAAGCTATGGAATTCATAAATAAACTCACAGAACAGTTACCAGACTGTTGGTGGCCCCCCCCAGCAAGTTATGGTCACTTCTCAAATGCACACCACAAAATCAGCAAGGCGATTTCACCATTAAAACTAAAAAACATAGTATTATATAATTCTGGCAAATGAAAATGGAAAAACGGAGGAAAATTATATTTGTCTCTAACACACTACTTCTTCTACTGCTTAACTATTGTATGACCACCACGGTGGTATTTATAGGCTTTAAATACTGAGAGGTCGACCACTGGAGGGTCGAACCTCTTCTAAAAATATTAAATTACATTAATGGTGCCCTAACTACCGAAATGGAATGATCCAATAATTTCCCTGCTTAACAACCCAAACTGAGTTGTCAAGAGTTCAATAGCTGGAGGGGGAAAACACAAGAAAAACCCATGTTCCTAATTCACCCACCACTGGCCGTCAATACCATAACCGCCAAATCGCCCATCATTTTTGTGTAGGATGGAGTGCCAGACGGAATGTCAGACCAAGTACCAGATTGAGTACCGGATGGAGTATTGGACTGAGTGCCGGAAGCAAAAACATGCTGTGATTTTTCCCTATGACACCAAAAAATACGAATTAGAACCCTGGAAACATAAAAACATACTGAATTGTAATCAAGATCATCATAAAACACAAATTATGCATACCTGGTGTATATCATAGCGTTTTGGCACAAAATACCTTCAAAAACTTCTCCAAAACATGAAATCGCATATATACAATCGACAAAAGTATCTAATAAACGACATAAAATTGATCATATCTCGGGCCCAGCATTACCCCCACACTTATGATTTTGCAGGTCCCACTGCAAACAAAAATAAATTATCCCTCATGACTAAGCTTGTTGAGGAGGATCAACTTTGGAATATTCTCCTTCTTGTTGTGAAGACTTTGCCTTATGACTCTTGTGTTGCTTCAGTTGTGCTCTAAGGATGCAGTTGGATTTGGTCATCTCATCAACCAACCATTGAAGGGAGTTTACCTTTGCTTAGAGTATTGCATTATCATGATGAAGGTGTGTGTCTATTGTCTTCCTCTCTTCCAACTATTGGAGGAGTTGAGAATTCTCTTTTTGTAGCTTCTCAATGGCTAGAGTAGAATCAGTGATCTCGGAGGAAGGTTTAGATCCTTTGAGAGATGTGGACAATCTATCATTCTTAGGATCTAGAGTAGGCATTGGTGAAGTAGGAGTAATAGGGGATTCATAAGGAGAGGTAGGTTTTGATTTTTTCTTTCTTTGTGGCCCTAATCCATTCGTAGAAACTTCCCTAAGTCTCTTGTGAGGGCTCTCAAGATCGGAGGACACTTGGATAGGATCCGAAGCAGGCAGGGGTTTTGCATAAGGTTTTGTTCTTGTGCTCTGGGTACTCTTTCGAAAGGGTCCTTTACCAAATCGATTGGCTCCCCTCCTATTTGTGGGAACTATGGGAAAGTCTTATTGAATCACTTCTTGGAGGTTTTTAGGTGTGGGATCAAGAGAGATTGAAGTCAAGGGGTTAACAATAGGCTTCTTTTGATCTTTCCTCTTGGTATTTTTACCCGATGAGGAAACAAGGATGTCAACAAGACTTTTTTATTGTTTCGGTAAATAAATGGCTTGTCCAAGGGGGTTTGGAGTTCTTGGAGAGAGGGGCTTGGATGGAGAGATTGTCCTTAGGCCAAGTGGATTTTTGTCGGTCTTAATTTTCAAGTGAGGGTTTGCAAATTGATAGATAAATGCATCCCATTTTTTCCCATGTTTCTCTAATTCATCTAGAACAGGGAGTTTGATTAATCCATGGTGAAAGAGGATATTGTGGGGATTAGTTACGTTCTTCCTCACTTGAGAGGAATCTTTTTCCAAGCTCTTTAGAAAGTAGAAGGGAAAATTCAAAGGTTTGTTGAACTGAAAATGAGCTAGCAATCTGAAATGACAGGATTTGAAAGTGGAATATCTACCTTCGCATGTGATCAACCTCGTTATGAATATGAGAGGGTTGATCAATTCCTCCTTTATCCATTCCTTGGAATATCCTTTTTCTCTTGAAATTTTCTAGAATTCGGGCTTAAAAACCCTGCTATAACGTGATCACAACAACTAGTGGTTTTTGAACCATCTATCTCCCATTATTCGAAGCTTTGTGGCTGCAGAAAAAGACTCTTCTAAAACCTCAAAGGAAAGAGACCCCATGCGCATTGTATTCCCATCAAAAATGAGGGAAAATTGCATGGAGATTCCATCATCGTGGCCTTGCAAGTTAGATAAAAATGCCCCCCAGGCTGTGCACAAAAATACCTCTATGCATTGTGCAAATTCAGGAATGACAAAAATATTTGCATAGGAAGAGGGTTCATACCTCTTGGGCATTGTGATGAGGTGAAGAGATGGACAGAGGGAAAATTCACCAAGAGAGGGTGTGATCGAGCCAAGGGATGACACAAATTAAGCACGAGCCAAACGTGATTTGAATAGGGGAAGAAATGGCAGAGGCTGTGCGTGATTTCTTAACATAGGGCAAGGAAAATAGTAAAGTGAATTGGGATAATAGGTTACCCAGCCCATATTTGAATGTGCATATCGTGGAATTGCTTGCACACATGCGCACACGAGTTTCCATGTGTGGGAAATTTCGAATTCAAAGGCACGTTTTGGGGGGCAAGCTTAATGTTGCACAGTTAGATCAATGTCCAAGTCTTTTGACTTGGACATTTGATCATGAACATGTCTAATTTTTACATCCTCACTCTCAATTGCCTACAACCAATTCAATTAAATTTCATTGAAATCCTGTTACCTGGAATTGTGGACAGTTACTGGTGTGTGAATTCATATGGAACTTCGTTCAACACCTCATACGGCACCTCATACAGAACTTCATACAACACCTCTGTGTTAAATATATTTTTACTGCCTGTAATAGATAGCCTGGAATATTGAAATGTTTTTGACAGTCACAGTGGTCAAGAGCATAGGCAGAATGCTCCATTGTTGTTGATTTTTCCACCATGCTCACTCAATCCATATGCATAGGACATGTAATGTGAAACCTATAATGTACATCTTGTAATGATAAATAAACCAATAAAAGTGGTTTGTTAAGTATATGTTCAGCAATTTATAGCACACATGAGTTTAGCACTTCAAACATAAAATGAATATTAATGTAATAACATCTATCATGAAAATAATACAAAAAAATCTCGCAAAGATTTATTTATCCAGGCAATGATCATTTGTTATCTCATGAACCCCTCCCCCACACCTAAGTATTGTGACACCTCACAATCAAAAATATAGGAAACCAATCAGTTCCCCCAATATCCAAATATTTATAGTATGTCAAGGGTAAAGATAAATTTCACAGATTGTTCTGATGAGACGGTTAGAAGATGGCCCCACCTATAGGATAAGAGATCCTATATATAGATAAGAAGAGGTAGGCAAGAGAGTTTCAATATATTCTTAGAGCTAGTTCCCAATGGCAAGTTTATGGGGTTCATTAACCTTAGCTTAACCATACATACTTCATGTCATCTTTGTCTGCAAGTAATTTTGTACATCAGGACAAGTTTAAATTTATTATTTATTTTTTGTCAGATTACCATCCTCGCTAGGTAGTATGCCCCGCTGCCAGCAAGCCTGTTCAGTACTCCGGTGAGTTTACCTAGTCATACCGCAGGTCAGTACCCACTTCCAGCAGACCTATTCAGTATCCTGGCGGGTTATCCTCTTACACCCTCAGAGACTGGTCCTCCATAATTTAATATTTTAGTATAAGAGTGCTTTATGCAAGAATATGGGGTGACAACTCTGAAAATAACTTTTTCTTTATTTTTTTTTAATTGGGATGGTATTTATGTTAGAGGATGACTTTATGTTATATTACTTAGTGATTGTCCCGATGTAATGGGTACTTAAGCAGACGTGGCCTATCTAAAGATATGATATAATCAAGCTATTTAGTGTGTAGTGGATGGTACCATTGAGAAAGAACATAAAGGTATCTCTAGGCTCAACTTACTTTCTTATTTTGTAGTTATTGTGATGTTTCCATGACTAACCACTAATTATACCTCCTTGTTACTCTTTGATAAAAACACTTTACTCACTTACTTAGGTTTCTTGGAAAAACTATACGAGATTCTTCTAGGCTTGATAATTATGGTATCACTTCCTTATATAGTGGTGAAGAGTTTCAAGAGCAACAACTTTGGAATGCCTCAAGAAAATAAAAGTTTTTTCAAAAATATGGCTAATTACAGTAAGTCAATATTCATTTGATACTTAGCAGACAACAAAATTCAAGTGCAACAATGTTTTGAAATATTTCCTTGAAGTTGTCTACTCCTGGTGAAATAAATACTTACAGAAATCTCTAGAATTGCCTTATTAACAAAATTCAAAAAAACTATTTACATATGTACAGTAGAAAATTCAGAAAAATTTTCAAGAACAAGGGGGGACTTCCCCATCTACTAAGACCAATGCCTTGTCCGTTGAAATGACCTGTAGAAAATCCTCTTTGGAAATGCTCTTGTGATAGATTTTGATTCAGTGTCCATTTACTACAAAGGAGACTTGTTCATCGTCAATTGTTTTAATTTTTACAGCTCCATTGTCATATACAGTGTCTACCTCGTAAGGTCCCAACCACCGGGTGGTGAGTTTTCCTTTGAAGGTTTTGAATCGGGAATCAAACAACAGAACCCAATCACTAGGTTGGAATTGTTTATTCTTAATAAACTTGTCATGCCACTTGCTCCTCTGGTTTTGGACTAATGTTGTCTGTTGGATGGCATCTTGCCTAATTTCAGCCAAATCATTCAATTATAGGGATCGTTTCTTCTGAGCCTCATATAATTTCAATCCCAATTCTATGGAAATACGAAAGGTCCTTACGTGGAATTCTATTGGTACAAGTACTTGTTTCCCGTACACTAGCTCATAAGGGGTATGCCCAGTGGTGTTTCTCCAGGTGGTCTGGTATGCCCACAAAGCCTCTAGGAGCCTATCACCCAATATCGGTGATGTAATTGAATAGTCTTGGTCAATATGGATTCTAGAACTCTATTTGTAGATTCTACCTGACCATTGCCTTGTGGGTGGTATGGAGAAGATTTACGGTGTTTAATCCCATATTTCTCTGTTAGATCTCTCATTAGCTTGGAAGTGAATTGAGTGCCTTGGTCTGTAAAACTTTCACGAGGAACACCGAAGTGGGTAAAGATGTCTTTATAGATGAATTAGACAATAGACTTCTCTATATCCCTCAATAGGAATTTTGCCTCTACCCACTTGGTGACATAGTCCGTACAAAACAAAATATAGTTATTTTTATAGGACATGGATGAAATTGGTCCTACAAAGTAAAGGGCCTATTTTTCAAAGGGTTCTATCATAAATTGGGCATGTAAGGGAATTTCGTTAGCTGACGTAGGTCTTCCTATCCTTTGGAAACTATCACAACTTCTCACATACTTGGCAGAATATTTAAAAATGCTAGGCCAATAGTAACCCGAATGTAACACCTTATATGTTGTGCGTTTGTCAGAAAAATGACCACTACATGGTCCATCATGAAAACTTCATAGTATTTCAGGTACTTCGTCTTCTCGAACACATATATGAATAATCAAATCAGGACCTATGCAAAAAAGGTCATGACCAACCCAAGAGTAATTATCACTTTGTGTAATAATTTTCTGCTTTTCATGAGGTCACAAATGAGACGGTAACTTCCTAGTAGCCAGATAGTTTTCCATATCTGCAAACCATGGGGTATTTTCAGAGAGGGAAAAAAGATGCTCATCTGGGAAACTATCATCTACAGGGATAGCATCATCATCCTCATTTTTTATTCAGGAAAGAAAATCATCTACCACATTATCCTTTCCAGGTCGATCAAGCACAGTGATATTAAATTCTTGTAATAACAGGAGCCACCTAGTCACTCGGCCATTAGTTATGGGTTTATTCATGATAAATCTAATGGAGGAATAATATGTATGTATGAATACTTCGTAACCTGTAATGTAATGAAGAAACTTGTTAATAGCATGAACAACTACCAAGAATTCCTTCTCGGTAACTGTATAGTTTAACTTGACAGGGGACAAGTTCTTTCTCACAAAATAAATGGCATAGGACTCTTGGTCCTCTTTCTGCTCTAATACCCCTCCTATTGTAGTGTTGGAGGCAATAGTGGATATGTGAAATGGGAGAGTCCAATTGGACCCTCTAAGAACTGGTGCCACGAACATCTTAGCTTTCAGGGTTTCAAAGGCAGTTTGACACTACTCAGTCCAGACAAATCAACATATTTTATTAACAATCCAAACATAGGTGCAACAATCTTTGTAAAATTTTCAATAAACCGCAAGTAGTATCCGGCATGTCCAAGAAATATTATCACCTCTTTCTGAGTCTTAGGGGGTGGAAGTATGACGATGACCTCAATCTTTGCAAGATCGACTTTTATTCCTTCAAATGAAACATGATGTCCTAGAACCACTCCTTCAGTTAACAACATTTTACATTTTTCATGACTTAGAGATAGGTTCATTTCTTAGCATCTGATGAGGAATTTTTCTAAGTTGTCTAAGGCTTCTTGGTAAGTGTTTCCATAAACTGTGAAGTCATCCATGTAGACCTCCACACAATCATGAATAAGATCGGCAAATATCCCTAGTATTGCTCGTTGAAATGTAGCAGGAGCGTTACATAATCCAAATGGTAAGACCCTATAGGCATAGGTGCCCCAAGGACAAGTAAAGGCAGTCTTGTCCTGGTCCTCAGGTGCTATAAGAATCTGATTTTACCCAATTTCCCCATCTAAAAAGGAAAAATACTTCTTTCCAGACAAAGTATCTAGAACTTGGTCAATGAAAGGGAGAGGAAAGTAATCTTTCAGGGTGTCTTTGTTGACTTCCTAGAAATAAACACAAATTATCCATTTCCCGGTCACTTTCTTTGGAACCACTACAAGCGGGGATACCCACTTACTATCAAAGATGGGATAAATAAATCCGGCATTTAACAACTTTTGGATCTCCTCCTTGACTATATCTTTGAGTGTTGGGTTCATCCTTCTCTAGGGTTGCCTAACAAGTGTTACTTCCCCCTGGGTATATATGTGATGGATGCATGTGTTATGGTGTATACCCTTCATGTTAGTGTATTCCTAGGCAAATGCTCTTGATTTTTCTTTAAGGATACTTACTAATTGTTTCTATTGGTCTGCATCTAGCCTGGAGTTTACATGTAAAAATTTCCCTGGACTAATCTCATAGGGCATAGTATAAGACATGGAAGACTCATCTATCTCGAAGAAAAAATGGATGGGTCCAATTGTTCCTGAAATTCTTCCCCAAACATGTTCTCAAATTGGGAAAAAGACTGTGGAAAATCCACACATGTGATAGCAGAAATAAACTGGTTTAGCACATTTTCCATTGTGTTCTCCTAAAGTTCCCATGCATGGTCACTTGGAAATATGGGTTCTTCCCAGTCCTCATTCTCGTATGGACACTCAAGCCACCATATATTCTCCATAATAGGTTGAGTTGGAGGGTAAATTGTGAGCTTCTGGATAGAGAGACCATTTGAGATGGTCATTTCCCCCTCTCTACAACCACTAAATGCATTGGTTGTCGCTAGCCAAGGTCTTCCCAAAATGACAAGATGACCTTTGGTAGGGTCCTTTGATTAGATAACAAGGAAGTCTACTAGGTATTCCCATGAGGCTAAAGTAACCATGATATCATCTAAAATTCCTTCAGGTATAACCCTAGTATTATATGCTAATTCCAAAATGATTGGGGTAGGCCGAAGAAGAGGTTGTAAGTGTAATTGTTCCAAGGTAGTAGTGGTCATAACATTGATGGATGCCCCTAGTTCTATGAGAGTGTTTCCAATGGAGACATCATTAATAGTTATGGTTACTACAGGGTTTCCAGGGTGACCATATTTTGCTATATTTGGTTGCTCTGATATGTATTCAGAAATATCTCCTATCAAGTGTATTGTAGGAGGGTCCTTCTGCTTCCTACTGGGCTTCTTAATACACAATTATTTGACTACCTTATTGTAGATTGGAATTTCTTTAATGGCTTGAAGAAGGGTAATCTTGACACAAATATTCTTCAATTCATTCAAGATGTCAAATTTTGGTTGGGTGGTAGATTTCTCTATTACCAATCTGTCTGGATAAGGAGGGACCTTCGTAATTTGTGAAGGTTCATTTTGGGGAATCTTGGGTTCTTGGTTGATAATAACATATTCCCACCTAGTTTCATCTATGGGTTGTTTGGTGGTCTCTTCTTCTTCTTCTTCCTGGATAAATACTGAAGGTCTCTGCCTATCTAGAACTTTTCCCAGTCTTAATTGGATTCCCTGTAATGGAACGGGAGTAATAGCATATGTCGGGAAGGCCTTCATATCAACATTATGAAGAGGTTGAGGGGGATTGTTATTGTAAGTTTTAAATCTATGAAGTAAAGAAATGCATATAGATTCTTAAGCAAAACATAATTTAATCAATGGCTCATACACAGACTACACAAAGATTTTATACCGGAAACCCTCAACCAGGAAAACCTTTCTTATATTCATTATTGAATTTCACCATTCACCATACAATATATACAATGTTTTTAGGTATTCCTTAGATACCAAAACCCTAATCCCTTAATCCATGATTAATTTAGTAAACCTCTAAATATAGAAAAAACTGCCCAAAAACAAATTTTGGGGCACTGCCCCAAACGCTATGTGTAACTAGGGGAGGGCATACCTACCCCCCCTGGGACCACACTAGGAAAGCACCTGATGAACACGCACTACTAGAGGGATCGTCAGATGTAGTTTTTGAACCTGACGCGCCCACACACACACATGCAAAGAATATAACACATACCCAACAATGATTAGGATTGGGCACTGGATGTGCCGGTAATAATGTCGGTCTTGGGGAGCTTGCATTCTTATATTGTGGCAGTTTTTGTTTTGGAATAGGAGGTAGAGGTGGTGGAACAAAACTTGGCAGAAGCTGCGAAATTTTCAGTGGAAACGGAGGATAAGGATAGTTGGACATAGGGACAGGTGGAGCTTGAGGGTTTCCTTGGTTACCCCCTCCTCTCCATCCTTGAGGCCAAGGATGTTGGTACTGAGTAGACCAGTTTTTCCAACCTTGTGAGTTCCATTTTTGTTGTTGTTGATGATAATAAGGTGGAACTTGAGATTGTATATCTAGGTATGTGGGTTGGTTCCTAGGTTTCCATGGCCTCCTAGGTGCATAAAAGGACTCCCCAGGATCCCCACTCCTATAGATGGCTAATAATCCGGGCAATGATGGACATTTTTTAGTTGAGTGGTCTTCCATACAAAAGCCACAAACTGAAATTTTATCTAATGGGCATTCCCTTGAGGAATGCTTCCTCTTGCATCTTGGGCAATATATGCTCATTGTGGCATTTTCCTCTTCCTGTTTCTTTTTAATTTTTAGGGTGTACAATTGGGAACCTATTGTGCTTAAGATATCTGTATTGAAGTGTTCTAAAAGGTTCCCTATCTCTGATCTTGTGATACCACCTGAACTAATTGGTTTTAAGCTTCTATTATAAGGGTCCCAAACATTATTTCCTATTTTGGCTCTACTCCTTGAGTAATTTTTACACATTTCACATATTTCGGAAAATGTTTTATGGGATATGTCACCTTATGCTATCAGGTTAAGCATATCTAGATATTATTCTAAAATTCCCTTAAGGAAAAGAGCCCTGACTACATCCTCTGGAAGGTCATAGTATTTTGACTTGTGGGAGATATAACCAAATCTTTCCATATAATATTTTAAGGGTCTCGTCTTCTAACTGTTGGATTTTAAAGATGTTATTACGAGACTCTTTGGTCTTGTAGCAATCTTGGTACTTCTTAAGGAATATGTATTTCATGGCTTCCCAATACCTAATACTGGATTCTCCCAACTCCATGAACCATCTTAGTGCAGAGTCTTTAAGGGTGGTAGGAAATATTTTTAGTTTATGGGCATCTTGCACATAGTTGTAACTCCTACACAAGATGTCAAATTCAAATAGGAAGGTGTCTGGATCTACATTGTTTTTACCATAAAAGGTAGGGAGTGTTGAGAGAGGAATATTCTTCAAGTTGACATTTGGAGTGGTGTCCAAAATTGGAAACCCGAAGGTAGTTTCGGTTTGGTTTTCAGCTTCTTCTTCCTCCTCGTGTCTTACATTGTTATGATAATCCTAATCATCCATGTTGGTTTGATTTCCAAAAAGAGATTATCTAGGTGGTTTTATCTTTGAAGAGAAGAAGTTTTCTCTTTGATGGAAAGGTCTTCCTACTGTTTGGATATCTGGGACTCTACTCGAGCCGGTTGATATTATTGGTGCCAAAGTTTCTGTGTCAATTTGAGAGATAATTACATTAATTGAACTACCAAACAAAATATTCACCTGTTCAGGGTCTATGATGTCCTTAAAGTTAGGATCTCCTAGTGGTGGTGTAAAAGAAAAGGTTGTATTGTTTGGTTCTACAGAAGGCTCAAGTGGTCTTGACTCCTGTCCTAATATGATTGATGCTTCAATTTACTGTTCTATAGTGCTCCTTGTGTTAGTGTCTTCAGAGATTGCTTTAGCTCTTTGAGTTGAGCTATCTCCTGGTTTTTGGTATCAGTCTATGGATCTTATCAGTGGAACATTCCTTCCCCCAAAAATATCGGAAGGAACCTTGGTTGAAAGGTCTGATTTAGATTTAATGTATCTCCCTTTTGGGTCTCTAGGTCTATTCATGAAAGTAAAGACAAGAAAAAAGAAAAAGCTACCATTGGGTTTCTAGGTCTATTCATGAAAGTAAAAAAAAAACAAAAGGAAAAAACTACCATTGGGTTTGGGGGAGCCTGCAATAGCAGATGTGCAGGTTCTTACCTCTCGTATTAAATTTCCCCCGCCACCAATCTAATGTTAAGGTTTAAAAATGATCTATTTCCTAACTATTTCTTACTTTGAGACAACTCCCCGACAACGGTGCCAAAAATGATGGGTCTTATATATGCACTAAAAGCACACTAAAAACCCTCAATTAAATTGTCAACCTGGGGTAAGTAAACTTAGAGTTGTAGCAAAATATATGCCAAGGTAGAAGGGTTGGTAGTAGTATAGTCTAACTAAGGAAGTGGCTATCTAAGGGCTAATCTATTCAAGCAAAAACTACTAATGAGCAAACCCTACTAAATAAACTTGAACTAGGTAAACTAAGTACTTTTGGACCAAGGATAGATGGATAGTTCTAGGAAAACAAGTGAAAACCCTACTTGAAGAAAAACTAGTTCAATTATAACAATAAGCAAAAGAAAACTATTTAAGCATAACAATAAACAAATAGCAAAAGCAAACTACTTTAACTAGCCTACTTAAATTCAATAAACAACTATCATATGAAAGCAAGTAAATGAACAAGCAACTATACTATCAAAGAAAGAATAGTCAAGTAAGTAATTAACCTATTAAAGAAAGTAAACAACTAACTAACCTAGGATAACTTCTACGGCAAGTACACTAATTAAGACTACTCAATAAGCAACTAACTAAGCTAAAAGACAAGTGAACTCTATTTTTAATACAATTATTTCTAATTTACCAAAGGAAATCTACTTAATTGAAAGAAAGAAGAATTAACAACTAATTATTAATCTATGATAAGAAAACTACTCTTTAATCTATCAAAACAAAAGACTATCTATCCTACAACAACAAGAAAACTATTTTCTGATCTATGAAAGCAAGAAACTATATTTTAACCTATGAAAGATCAAATATAGTGTTGATGATTGTGTGAATGTCTCTAGTGTCTTATAATATCACGATGGCACTTGACAACGAAAGATAATTCAAGAGGTATAAACTCGATATTAATTTCAATAGCAAAGTGAAAGGTGTGGATTAAGCAATCCAGTGAGAACTTAGTCATTACGGAAACAACGTCAATTACCCTGCAAATTCATGTGATTATTACTCATGCATTAACCATCAACAATATAATGAGATTATAATTGTACTCTATGATATGTAAGCAAAACTCATAACTACATTCAATCATTAACTAAAAATTGGAATTGCAACCTAAATCTAGGAAAGAAATTGCATAAAGTAAAACTAAGCTAAACCATTTCAACAATTCAAATTGCAAAAAGGAAAATGCTTATAAACAAAAATTAAACATGATTCTAGCATATAGCAAGTAAATGAATAAATTAATCAACAACTAGTTAAGAAAAATCTAAATGATAATTAAATAGGCAATCTACAAATAAAAACTGAAGCTAACCCTATTCATCCACTGAAGCCTTGTTAAAGAAAACATGAAGTAAAATTTTGTTCTAAACTTTGTTTCAAACTTGATTTTAAAAGCATCAATAAAACACAATCTAATAGTTAATCGCACACGGGGTTAGTGTATAAGTTTGCAAACTTGTTCCTATTAACTACAAAATCAATTCATATTGACAAAAGCCTTCATACTAACCTGCAAAAGAGAACTAAATAGTTAAACTATAACAAAAAATTATATGACAAAGAAAAAAAATAGCAATTCATGTAAAGGAAATATAATAAAAGACATCTAAGCTATGGAATTCATAAATAAACTCATAGAACAGTTACCAGACTGTTGGTGGGCCCCCTGGCAAGTCATGGTCACTTCTCAAATGCACACCACGAACTCAGCAAGGCGATTTCATCATTAAAACTCAAAAACGCAATCTTATACAATTCTGGCAAATGAAAATGGAAAAACCATATTTGTCTCTAACACACTACTTTTTCTACTACTTAACTATTGTATGACCACCACGGTTGTATTTATAGGCTTTACAGACTGAGAAGTCGACCACTGGAGGGTAGAACCTCTTCTAAAAACAATAAATTACATTAATGGTGCCCTAACTACCAAAATGGAGCGAGTCAATAATCGCTCTGCTTAACAACCCAAACTGAGTTGTCAAGAGGTCAGTAGCTGGAGGGGGAAAACATGAGAAAAACCCATGTTCCTGATTCGCCCACCACTGGCCGCCAATACCATAACCGCCAAATCGCCCATCGTTTTTGTGCAGGATGGAGTGTCGGACGGAGTGTTGAACCGAGTACCAGATGGAATACCGTATTGAGTGTCGGAAGCAAAAACATGCTGCGTTTTTTCCCTGTGAAACCAAAAAATGCGAATTAGATCCCTGGAAACATAAAAACATATTGAATTATAATCAAGATCATCATAAAACACAAATTATGCATACCTGGTGTAGATCATAGCGTTTTGGCACAAAATCCGTTCAAAAACTTCTCCAAATCATGAAAACACATATATACATTTGGCAAAAGTATCTAATAAATGTCATAAAATAGATCATATCTCGGGCCCAACAAACAACATGTTGTACACAGGTTCTATGGATGAAACAAACTCTGACAGATATATTGGTTGAGTATGATGAGACCATTCCAATCTATTGTGATAATACAAGCATCATCAATATCTCAAAGAACCTGGTGATACACTCCAAGACGAAGCACATTCCAATAAAGTATCACTTTCTATGGGAATAGGTTGCAGAGAATAACATCAGAGTTGAATCTGTGGTCACAAAAGAACAAGTGGAAGACATCTTTAAAAAACCACTTCCATGGGAAGCCTTTGAGTATCTTCACCAGAGACTCAGAGTAATTTCTACTCCAAAATGAATGCTTTTGAATGCTTATCTTATATGTCTTAGATTTACACGAGGAAGAACCATACAGAGGAAAGTTCAGGTCTGGAGATCCGTTTTAGGAAGAGGTCAATCAAGGGAAGTATCCCCAAGGGAAGTTTAGTTAGGGGGAGTATCCCTAGATGGAAAGATACCTTTTCTATTGATGAAAAAGGGGGAGATATTTATCAGATGCAGAACACAGAGGCATGGTTCCAGGGGGAGAGATGGTCATAGGGGGAGCATGAGTGATATGACTTCAGTATTGCATGACACGACTTCAGTATTGCATCGGAGTGTTTCCATCAATGCCAAATGAGGATATTGTTGATTAATTAGGTTGGTTTTCATTGATGTCAACCCTTGAAGAAATTTTGGTAGCGAATTCTGGTAGAACACAATTTTGGGTAATGGACCCAAGTTTTTTTGATGGATAATGGTATGAGTTTTGATATATTTGTAGGTAAGACTATTCTATATGGATAGTACATGTCATGTCATTTATGGCGGTATGTGGAACGTCACATAACTCCTTATGGTTAGAGATTTATGGCCATGTGAAGTTGGAGAACCCTCATGAGTCATCTAGAAGCCCCAAAAAGTCAAAGTAGTAAAAGTGTTTGCAAAATAAATTATTTAAATGCTAAAGTTAATGGAGAATTCCCTAAAATAAGGAAAGTGGGATGCTACATGAAAGTATAAATAAGAGGTAAGGCTCTCTCATTTAATCACACTTGAACCTATTGAATATCATTGAATATCTATTTTGTGAAAGGTTATTTGGGAAAGTATTATTGATAGAGAAAAGTGTGGTAAGAAAAGTGTGGCAGGAAGAGTGCAGCAGGAAAACTGCGACAGAAAAAGCACGGCAGGAAAAGTGCGGAAAAAAAAGTGTAGTAGGAAAACTGCAGGAGAAAAAGTGTGGCATAAAAAGTGCGACAAAAAAATCGCGACAGAAAAAGTGTCGCAGAAAAAATGCGGCAAAAAAATCATGATAGAAAAATCGCAGCAGAAAAAGTGCGGCAGAAAAATCGTGGCAGCAACATGGTTGGGGTCTATTTATGAGAGATATGGCACATCTTGTTTGAGGTATGATTTGTGAGCTAGGTTTTAGATCTTGATATGGTATTGGATGTTCAGTATTGTTGCATATATCAGATTTGTTGAAGGATACAGTTGGTATTTTGTTGTTGGTATTTGGCATATGGGTATTGGTCTTTCGGTTGTGATGTGTTGTTGAAGTTGTTGGTTTATCTTGAGGCTATTCAACAGTGAGGTTGTGGCACATGGCTTGATGTAAGGGTTTATGGTATTTTGTTTATGGATAGAGTGATGAATTGTTAGATAACTTTTCATGGTTATATTGGTGTATGTCTTTGGTGTATGGTTGAGGTACATGTTGGGTACATGGTTAAGACAAGTAGTTGATGAGTTCGCACATACATGAGGTGCATAGTTGATGATTTGGCACATACATGAGGTGTATAGTTGATGATGTTCGTATGTCTTAATGAGTCAAGGTTGATGCATGGTACATGTTGGTTTAGGTTATCGGTACAGTTTGTTTGGTGCAAGTTGATTGGTACAGGTTGTTACAGGTTATTGGTACAGGTTGATAGTGACATGTTGATAGTGGTAGTGGTTGATTTAGTGATAGTGACAGGTTTTCCACATTTGGAATTTATATTTCAGGGTGGTTGGACGGGGAAAGGATAGGTGGTTGTAGCCACCTTCCAGTTGTAGCCAGAGAACTTAGGGGGTTGTAGCCTCATTTTGGTTGTAGCCAGGGAATTGGGGAGTTGGAGCTTCCCTTAGATTGTAGGCTATGAAACTAGGGGGTTCAAGCCTCCTTCCAGTTGCAGCTAGAAAACAAAGGAATTTGGTGCTTCCAATGAATGTAATTCTTCAAGACATATAAGAAAAAACATTTCATGGTTTTCTTCTGCTTTGGGTTTCCACATATAAACATTGGTGTACTTTGTATGTGTATGATTGCTCATTTGTTCATTTTTTATTTACTCTGCAATTATTGGATGATAATGCTACACTGATATAACACTTGCATTATATGGTTAAAAAGGATTAAATTTCTCAATTAATGATTCACCCCCCCTCTCAGTAATCCAACATTTCCCACATGATTTTCTTCAAATATAAATAATATCTTAACGAAGAAAGGTGAATTTGGAGGGGTAAAAACTCATGACTAACATACCTTCATTAAGGTAATTATTTTTTTATATTTCTATATTTGTATACATCTTTTTAATATTTTTTTTGTACTTTTTTTTACAGTATGTTCTGTGTCTAATGTTTATAATGATTCTTTTTTCGTTACAGTATGTTCTACCTCTATCTCTTCCAGAAATCTTTGACAACAACATAAAACAATTTATATATGATCTTGGCAAATACATGAGGTATGTAATCATTTCTATGAAAAATGTTAGTTGTTGATCCAAGTGGATATCGATGGCCACCCACCTTTTCCAACTGGCTCAAAACAATTTTCTGGCAATTTTGGTAATTTACAATTTTAGCAGTTTTTCACTGTCGGAGCCATTTTGAGGCCCTAAACGATTTTTTTTGGGGAAAACGATGAGAAATATGTAACATACTTTGATATTCCCCCCAAAATGAATCTCCTCGGTGATACCTTTCCAACAGGCTATCATACGCCTAAAATGGAGAACGTATGCAAAAGTTACGGCCCCGGGAAGTTGATGTACTAACTTACCCAAACGGGGCCCACGTGACTTTTGGCGCTTCATCTCCTAGGGTTAGGTTTTTGGATGTCTAGGGTTTTTGGAATTCCTATTTATTGTAAAAACGCCTTCAGAGACTCATTGTAATCATCTTCTTGTGAATGAGTGTAGCCGTCACATCTCTTCTCAGAGATAAGTCGCCACCATTCCAACAAGCTTGTTTTTGCTGCCTTTTACAGTTTCATCTTATTTCCTTGTTGAATAGAAAACTAGTTTTACTGTATCTCTATTATTTTGTGTTAAGCACCTATTAATAATCTGTATTCATTTTGTTCTTCTCATAAAATCTGGATCAGTGGTATCAAAGCGGTCTGCTCCTTGTCATCTTAATGCATGTCCCCAACGAGGTCGGAGTATAAAGAGTTGGGTCTCGAGCTTGTTTCTCTTGAGGAAAAAATCTCTCGCATGCCCAAGAGACCTCTCATGGAAGGAGAAAATAAATATCATGGGACACGAGATCCTTTCAAACTGTTGATTGAGGAATCCCTCACGCAACAAAGGAACGAGATGATGGATAGTTTCATGCAAATCCTTCGGCAGCTACCAACAGGTGACGCATCTTCTTCGAGCAGAGGCAACACCCCCTTCAAGGTACAAATAAACTTCGATATTCCTATATTTGAAGGTAATATAGACATAGATGTTGTAGACAAATGGTTGAATATACTAGAAGGGTATTTTTTTATCCATAACTTTTCAAATAGAGAAAATATTACCTTTGCGCTCTTCAAAGTTGTTCCCCATGTCAAAGATTGGTGGGAAACTTTCTGTGAGAAAAAGGAAATAGAGGAACCCTCATTATTTACAGTCGTGGCCACCTGGGAATCCTTCAGGGATGCTATTAAAAAACAATACTACAGTGTTCAATATGGATCTCCTTGTCCCTTATTTCCCACCATTATTGGACACCTCAGAAGTAGCAGAACAACTGACACCAATAGAGATCAACCCCGACTACATACAATAGGAATCCAGTGATCACATTGTGGAAACACATATCAAGGGCACTGAACAACAAATGATCTAGCTTTATCGAGTCGTCAAAGTAGGGCAGCTCCTGCACCAAGGCAAGTGGCTCACCCGAGGCCAAATTCAACAGAAATTTCCTCATATGATGGGGGAACTCAATGAAATGGAGACCATTGATTCCTAAGGAGGGAGGATTGATCCAAGTGTATATCGGTGGCCACCCATCTTTTCCAATTGTCTCAAAATAGTTTTCTGGCAATTTTGGTAATTTACTATTTTTAGAAGTTTTTCACTTCTAGAGTCGTTTTGAGGCCCTAAACGATGTTTTTTCAGAAAATGGTGAGAATTATATGTTTTTTTTCAAAATTTATCCCAAAATAAAACTCCTTGATGATACCTTTCCAACGAGCTATCATACACCTAAAACGGAGATCGTATGCAAAAGTTACGACCCCGGGAAGTTGATGTACTAACTTACCCAAACGGGGCCTACATGACTTTTGGTGCTTCATCTCATAGGGTTAGGTTTTTGGATGTATAGGATTTTTAGTATTCCTGTTTATTGTAAAAATTCCTTCAAAGCCTCATTTTAATCATTGTCTTACGAATGAGCGCAACCATCACATCTTTTCTCAGAGATAAGCCGCCACCATTACAACAAGCTTGTTTTCTCTGCATTTTACAGTTTCATCTTATTTCCTTATTGAATAGAAAAACAATTTTACTGTATCTTTGTTATTTTGGGTTAAGCACCTGTTAATAATCTATATTCATTTCATTATGCTCATAAAATCCATATCAGTTGTAGAACTTGTTGACATGTGTTTCACTTGCAATGTATATGTTTTTTTGTTGAAACTTGTGATTTTCTTACATCATGTGTAGGTGTTTTTCATCTAAAGAAATACATAAATAAGACACAAAGTATTGGAGGAGAGAAATTCCTCATCAAATGTGTGAAATGAAAAATTACCTACCACCAACATTTTTCAATGTGGAAGAACACTACCTCATACACCTAGTTGAGGATATTGAAATGTGTGGACCTATACACACACTAGGTCAATGTGGATGGTGGAGAGGAATTTGAAATCATTGAATTCTTTTGTTAGACAAAGAGTGTGTCCTAAATGCTCTATGGTGGATGTATTTATGATATATCAATTCTTGGTTTGTATTAGTGTATTCCTAAATTACAAACAGATATGATTGTGCCTCTCATTTGGAATGTCAACTCCATCAACAAATTTGAAGGGGAGGTCATGTTGGGGAAAGGTGGAATTACGAAAGTGAAAGGTAATTATATGGTAGAGATCTATAATACTTTTTATCATTCATTTTTATCTATATCATACCTATTTAATTTTTATTCTTCCATCAATTATTAAGATTTACCATGGTACCTAATTATTGATGAATTGTTATTTTTTCATATAGCTAGTCAAGAGTGGTATGACTACATTTATACATTGTAAACAATCTTGATTGGATGAAGGTATGGACAGAACATTGTATACAATGTTATGGTAGAGGTTAGCATGGGAAGGGGTGACTACTGGTTAAAGAGGCTCATCATAATCAATATATCAATCATATGCAAAGGGAAATTGATTTATCATATGGTTTAAAAAATAAACAGACAAGCATATTCACCCACATTTTTTAGTTATTTTCCATTATATTAATGTATGTGGTCTATTTTTTATTAGGTCTAAATATGTTTATTAATTGGAAATGTATTTTTCACTTGTTGGGCATATTACAGTTGAAACACCACAAGGATATGTGGTGAAATGGTCATAAATTTTTCATCAAAAAGTTGGATGACAAGAAGAAAACTTTTGATTGTGGAATAGTTGCAATCTTTCAGGTCATTAATGTTTCCTTTAGAATTTCCAGGCATCTATAGGTATTTTAAAATAGATACTATGGGTATTTGGATGATATACTTGAGTGTGACTTTAAATCCTTTAAATTAGTCATATTCGAGGTCAAATGGTATAGGTTATGGATGAATGAATGTGATACCGAAAGAAATGTTATTGAGAATGCTAATGGATTTACCATGGTTAATACAAGGATGATTGAGCTAGGTATAGAGCCTTGAGTTTTCCCAAGAAAATGTGAGTAGGTATTTTACTCAGAGGTTCCATGTAAAGCAGGTTGGTCATACATTGTTATATATGATCCAAGAGGAAGGCTTGTAAAGTATAATGCGGCAAAAGAAGGTGATATTGAAGAAGAAGACGAAGAAGTTGAAGAAGTTAAGTTATATGTAGATGACTATGATCTCGATGATCATATCAAAGATGAAGTTATCAAAAATGACATGGATGATGATGTTTCTATGGCAAATCCTTTCAACATCAATTCTAAATTGGATGATATAGATGTGGAGTTGGACGAAGAAGAAGCTCAATGATATTGAATTGTTGAAATGTAGGTTGAGGTATGTGATTGCATATTTTCTATGATTTATTCTCTTTAAAGTATTTTTGTATATGGGTTAATTATGTATTGTTAAGTTTTATGCCATTTTCTATGTATCATTGGTTGGTTAGACATCATTATCCTTTATTTCTCTCATAACCCACCAATATATAGCCTCCTAACCCATATTGATCATGTGTTGATTGATTTTAATTATCAGTCAACATTGATAATCTACCACAACTTTTTAACCCTCCACCCACTAACATTGGTAACTTTCTAACCTCCACCCTCATCCACCATAAGAACCATGTTCATGCTCCAAAACCACTACCCAATCCCTAAATGGAATATTTTAGCTGCAAGTATCATATGGTAGCCATTACAAGGTTTAACATAAAGAATATTTTTTTAGGGATTTGGACGTGGTTTAGGGTCAAGGGTTAGGGGGTTTAGTGGGTAGGGAATTAGTGGTTTTAGGGTTTAGGGGGTCATATATAACTATATAACACATATTATATACAAATATAAATATAAATTATATTACAAACACATAACAAATAAAGAATAAACAAATCATAAAACAAAAATAAAAAACATAATTCAAACATAAAAAATACTTTGGTGCCAAATACCTGACCAAATAAACCCACTCCCAAACCCATTGACCACTGCATTAACCAACCCAAATTTCTAGTAAGGAGAGTGCATAGAAGAGAAACACATCGAATTTTTCATTGGATCAACCCCAAATCCCAGTAAGGAGAGTGTGAAGAGGAGAAACCGGTTGAAATTTGCATTGAATTGACCCCACCTACTAGTTAAGAGAATGTGCAGAGGAGTAGACCTATCAAAGGAGAGACTGGCCCCACCTATGTGTCCAAGGAGCGATCAACCCCACAATCTCTTCGGTATGTATCCACATTGCTAATCTAGATAGAGAATGTAGTTCATGTAGTTGTTTCATCATTATTAACTGGTTTACAATGGTTTTGTTTGAGTTCCATTCACTTCATGTTTACTCTTTCATTCACTCCTTAGATCACATTTGAATCTATCCACATTTATTTGGTAAAATCTGGAAGTGTATATAGCCTTGAGTTAGGTATAGAGCCTTGATTTTTCCCAAGAAAACGTGAGTAGGTCTTTTACTCAGAGGTTCCATGTAAAGCAGGTTGGTCATACATTGTTATATATGATCCAAGAGGAAGGCTTGTAAAGTATAATGCTCCAAAACCACTACCCAATCCATAAATGGAATATTTTAGCTGTAAGTATCATATGGTAGCCATTACAAGGTTTAACATAAAGAATATTTTTTTAGGGATTTGGACGTGGTTTAGGGTCAAGGGTTAGGGGGTTTAGTGGGTAGGGAATTAGTGGTTTTAGGGTTTAGGGGGTCATATATAACTATATAACACATATTATATACAAATATAAATATAAATTATATTACAAACACATAACAAATAAAGAATAAACAAATCATAAAAAATAAAAAAAAACATAATTCAAACATAAAAAATACTTTGGTGCCAAATACCTGACCAAATAAACCCACTCCCAAACCCATTGACCACTGCATTAACCAACCCAAATTTCTAGTAAGGAGAGTGCATAGAGGAGAAACACATTGAAATTTTCATTGGATCAACCCCAAATCCCAGTAAGGAGAGTGTGAAGAGGAGAAATCGGTTGAAATTTGCATTGAATTGACCCCACCTACTAGTTAAGAGAATGTGAAGAGGAGTAGACCTGTCAAAGGAGAGACTGGCCCCACCTATGTGTCCAAGGAGCGATCAACCCCACAATCTCTTCGGTATGTATCCACATTGCTAATCTAGATAGAGAATGTAGTTCATGTAGTTGTTTCATTATTATTAACTGGTTTACAATGGTTTTGTTTGAGTTCCATTCACTTCATGTTTACTCTTTCATTCACTCCTTAGATCACATTTGAATGTATCCACATTTATTTGGTAAAATCTAGAAGTGTACAGAGTTTTATACTTATTTTGGTCTCAAAACCATTTCAATTTGTTTCTAATTCATTTCATGACTAATACATAGTAAGATAACTTTGAGTTAACATGCCCTATCACCCAAATGAAATTTTTTAGTTTAAATGCTACCCAGTTCAAATTTGTAAGCTACATATGTGTTTTATGGCCATCTTACCTCCATTCAGTTTCGGGTTTGCATGTAATTTTTATTGGGTTTCCATGCATTATGAAAATGAAATGTGGAAGGGGAAACAAAAAGCATAGCTATGTTTCTGGTTTTGGGTCCAATACCCTGTATACTACATCTTGTTGCCATATTTTTTTATGCACAACAAAGAACAAACAAGATTTTAAAATCATTTTTAGGGAATGAGTATCTTGTCAAAGAAGATGGGTTTCTATTACGTTTGTGACCCATCAGTGGTATAATGTATTTCGTTTTCTCTGTATAAAGACAAATTCAAGGCCTATCTTGGTCGACCCATGTTCTATGTGCATAATACAACGTATTATATACTCATGTCTTAGAAAGGATTCACAATTATAGAATATCATATTTTGCATTATATATTAGAGAAGAAAATGAAATTATAGTTGGGTTCTTAAGAATTGTAAAAGAAAAGAAGGTTGTATGCATGGAAAAAATTGTGTTTAGTCTCCACAAGCACTTTACCCCATTCACTTGCTTCATCACTCAATATTACAAAAGGTCTCCTCCAATATCAATCCATTTCATTACAATTTTGTTTCAATACATGCTTATACTATGTTCTATAAGGGAAATGCAAATAGTGACTTGGTTTTAAAAACAAATATTCAGCTATTAGGTATTTCATCATCACTTGTCCTTCTTAGCTTCATGGTTCATCATTCTATTAGCATATAGAGAATTTACAAAATAGAGCAAGTTTAAAGCCAGAAGAAAAAATTCTTGGAACTAGCCAAGCTCATACCTTGTTATCCTATATACCATTCATCATCATTCCACCATTTTGACATCATCATTCCACCATTTTGAGATTACCCTTGTCAACCTAAGTCATTATTAAACCAAATTAATGAGCATTTAGTGAAAGTACTATTTCTATTTTATTTACATATAGTTGATAGTTGTTACATATTAGGATGTTTATGGAATAAAGAATGACTTTTTTTTTCTTTAATGAAAATATGGTTTAGATGAGCTTTTTCAGCATAGGTATGTCTTTATACAAATTATGCGCATATGAATGGTGTTCATAGGAATATGAATGAAAATATATTTTGATCCATTGTATAAGATGGTTGTTGACACCATAACTTCATCCAACCTCTATTTAATGACTCTTTTTTTATCTTTAACATTCCTTTTAATATCTCATGCTTCTTATATTATAAGGTAACAGTTTAATATGCCATGCTTATTATATTGTGACAAGGTGATTGTGGGAAGACACCAACCTTGAAGAAGGTAGATGACTAACAATATCCATATCCATTTAAAGTGAATTTTATTGTTGTTTTTATAATAGAATTATCTGTGTTGTTGTTGATATTTGTAGTTGTCCATAGATGATGTTGACATTGTGGGTGATGATGATGAATTGTTTGATTTCATCAACTTGATGGAGACAATTAAAAGGGCTCTGGGAAAGGAAATCAAGGAACTTATTTCATTGGCTATGTGTGAACCAATGAAGGAGAACAAACAAAGGTTCATAGTTTTGATGGATGATATGAAATGATATGGGGTAAGAGTAATACTTTAAAAAGATTATTTATCGCATATATTCATTTATGAATTTTGGTTTTCTACTTTTATATGATCTGAACAAAAATGGTTTTATTTCTATAGGATTTTTTGGGATCTTCTCATGATGTTGGTGTTGGTAGCAGTGATGCACCAATTCCACAACATCTTATCACGAACAACATACCCATGAGGTTCTTTTCCTCTTCTCCTATGGATGATATCCCCATGAATTAGATGACTACACCTTTTGGGGCCCATGGCATGTCCTCCCAGTGCACACCATACCATGCACATGATGCTGGAGATGACCCAATTGGTGATTCTACAAATTGATTTCCTAGATCAACACGTGTTACGAGCAAGGGAACAATCTCAATCACTTTTTTTTTTTTTACGATAACATTGTTCTAATCAAGATACCAAAAATCCCATGTATTTATGAATGTCGTAATTATTTCATATTATCTAATTAAATTGTACATCTCTCCGATTATTTTAAATTAATGATCATATTTTTTCACAGAAAACAACATTTTTTTAAGCATATGAATGACAAGGCCTTAGATATTTTTGGGCCCACCATATGCACATGGTGGAATGCTCAGAATGTCAATTTGAAAAATTATCTTATTGACTACTTGGTCATCATTTGGTGATTCCTTCAACAAAAGTGGGGTCACCTTATTGGTTGGTACATATTGGAAATATGTGAGGGATCAATATAGGGTTCAATTGCAAAAAAAAACTAGGTATGAGCATCCTTTGATGATTCAAGAGAGTGAGTGAAAGAATCTAATGGAGGATGCAAAGGAGAAGACAATGAGAAAACAAGGAAAAGTGTCACCTGGTATAGGAAGGTATATGATATTTTTAATGTAATATGTTGTTTTTTTTTATTTCTACATAAAAATTGTCATATCTAATCTATTTGAAATTTTTCATAGGCTCCCAGAAACATCAAAAGAAACCAAGTAAAGACTAGAAAGGCATGGGCATCGCAAAATTAGCCAAGGTGGTTACATGAAACTAAAAGCATATATTGTAAGTACCAAATATTTAAACCATATCATTCCTATCATCATCCAAATTTTATTTAATTGCATTCAATAATCCAAATTTGTGATCTTATGCAATGTAGGGGGTCATTTCAAAACAGTGACCACTAAAGAAGACCTCCAACTTAGTTTCAAGTTCAAATTTCAAGTTGTGGTTGAACATCGACAATGTAGATTTTAACCTTGTACAATATTTACTACAAACATATTTTCAGTGCAAGAACAGAAAAGATATGATGGAAAATACACACATTACACGGATATTTTTCCCCTGGAAACCCAAACTGGGAAATCCATCATATTCTATATTCATTCACATGCATACATTATTTACAATACAATATACATATAGGAGCCAGAGGCATCCAAAAACCTAACCCAATGACCTGGATTAGTCAACAACCCTAATTCCTTAACTGAAAATAGAAAACCATCGACAAAAACCATGTGCTGAAAAGTCGTCCAACAATGGACATGAAAATCTAGGCAACATGAAAAACGAGGAAAAAATGTGACACATTTCCCAAGAAAAAAAATAGGTTCAACACCCCCCCCCCGTATGCTTGGCTCAATGTAGAAGACACTACAACTATTCATGCAAAGAATATAACACATACCCAACAGACAAAGCATGGAGAAAACATAATCTTCTCCTTTGAACGATATGGTAAATAAAATCAATGGACTTTAATTGTTGATTACTTGTAAAATCTATTCACGATTGTTTTCATCCATAAGTGGATGTGTATTTTAATTTAAAGAAAGAGAGAAACAACAGTAATGAGGCCAGAAGTGGACAACAGTTCCATGATGGTGGAGTACAGCCCGATGATGGTGGTGTGCAACCTAGCCATGATAGTATTATGGATATAAAATCAAAGGTATGGATTAAAATTATTAATATTTACTTGTATATGGTGTACTTATTACTTTTCTTATTTCAATGGCAAATATTATAGATGAGGATGCTTGGAGAGAGGAGGAACACATGGAATCCAAACCAGTGGTCTCGAATAATCAACCTGGTAAAGAACAATGTAATGGTATTTCTATTAATGAAATACTTCTCTGAATAATAACTAACCATATCAATTTAACCCTTTTTCTTATTATAGTTGATGCCCCTTTGTAGAAGCTAGAATGTTGTGGGAGTACACAACTAGACTTAGAACACGTCAGAGTGTGCATATTCAATCAACACCAAGAGATGGCCCAACAACTGAAGGGAATCAAGAAATGGATGAGTCAATCATCAAATATATACAAACTAGGAAACAAAAAAAGAAGTAGTTGTATATATTATGAGACAAGTGTATAATGGAAACATATTTTGATGATAAAATGTATTAATATAAACTATTTGTTTGTACACTATTTTTTTTGCTACCTTCTTATAGATGAATCTTATATATTTTATATGTACAAAACCACATATCTGCACACACATTATTTCTTTCATTTACCTTTAATTTTTGTTTTTCTACTTTCTATGCATGAATCGTACTATGTTACTTTCAATTATTTTCTAGTATATAGATTGGGTATGGGGAATGAAGAGTGATGTAGGGGGGGAGGGGAAAATGAGCTTCAACCTTCACATGGTTGGCCCTATTTGGTAGAGAATAAATTATTCTCAAAACCAAGAGAATCTCATTCAGGTATTTCACTTTAGTCTTTCTAGAGTATTGTACATGTTGATATGTGTATTTATTTAATTAGTTATTATTCATTCATATAACATTTTATTCTCTAATGAGTTTTGTAGGTCTTCACAATAGAAATGAAACTAACAACTAGCCTATGTGCAATGTTGGTGTACAAGCTCCTAGCTCATCGAGCTCATGGACGCAGGTAGGTAGTACTCATTTTTCCATTTTAGTTTGTGTGTGTGCACAATTGTCAAATATTCATGTTGATACTATTGATGTCATTTCGTGGTAGTTTTCTTTGATGAGAAATTGTGTATATTCAATATCAGAACAAAACTTTGGTTTTAACCTTTGTTGATTGTGGTCATGTGCCTTGCAAATTCCTTACATTTCAAAGTTTATTGATCATAATACTACCCTAAGCTCTAATGTCTTCAATTGTCTTAAAAAAAAAAACTTGAGGCACCTTGAATCAATAGACAAATGAGGTACAAGTCTTGTATTTGGACCTACTTTGGTTATTTCAAATTTGTGGACATAACTATTTTGTTGATTTGTAAACAAAAAAATATTTTCATTTTATTTCATTGGTTTTAGTAGACTATGATAATGATGCAAGAATTAGGTGTGTTGATGCTAGAGTTTGGTCATGAAACTCTAACATTGAATATGGGACAATCTCATGTATGGTCTTTGTGACCTCTGATTGAAAGGTGTTATTTGGACAAATTTTTCACTTTTTCAACCCAATGTGAATTTTGACTAATTTTTCTATACTTGCCAATTTTTATGTAGGTTGAATCTATTGTAAATGTTTTCCCTGAAGTATACATATCTCCATCTATATTATGGGCCTAATCGCATCATGGTTAGCATTGAGAATAAGGTTATCTCATGGAACTGATCCCAAATGGAGTAGAGCTTCCAAGGGTCATACTGCTAAAGTGGTTGATGAAATATCCACCCTTAATCCCTTTGAAACATTCCTAGCATGGCATGTCTTAATCAGTTAGAAGAAAAAATTTAACACATCTCAAGTCAACACTTCCCCTATAACATTTAACAATTGTGAACGTTATGTTTTTTCTTTCATCAAGGTGGAAGTATTTCTTTATCAATGTAGAAATGCTACTTTTCCTATCCATTTATCATGCATTCCTAGAAATAAGATTAAGAAGAACATGTTGAAGCTTATAACACTTTAGTTTTGCATGATGATTCAATTGTTGTTGTGGCATGGACATCTACATGAAAATAATATGATTTTATGGATGCCTTATAGTTATAATGTTGCAGGGTGCTTGTCTTGCCATAAAGATTGTGTCATCTTAGAAAAAAAAACATGTTTCAAAAATTGTGGTGTGTTTGTCTCACCCTAAATATTTCATCTACCCTAGAAAAACAAATACAGTTTCAAGAAATCTGCTATTTTTTTAGCATTTGTGTAGTTATGCTTCATGGTAAATTTTTATAGCAGGCTCATTTGGCATTCCTATCAGAGTTAGGGCTCCTTTATCAGTAGAGCTTTAATGAAAATAGTTTGGAATTTAATTGTATAATTCACTTTTGGCAGTCTATGTAGGATGATGCAGAAATAGGAAGCATTCCTATTACTAAGCAGCCAAACCGACCCAAGGAAAAAGTTGTCAACTTTTGAGAGGTTGAAGAATTTCTAGAAGAAAATAAGAAGCTTCAAGCATAGTAAGTTGAACAATTTTCTAATTCATTATCACAATCTACATTTTATAGATGTAGATATATAGGCTCTATCATTTTAGATTTTTTCTAGTTATGCTTCAAGAATATTGCATTAAAATTATGATATTTGTATAAAATGGATATAGTAGTTTTGTTGGCCCTTAACCAATTTTTGAGGATCCTTGGTCATGTTTGACCTATTTTGGGACTTCGACGGGCTGTCGAAGGTGGAGTGCAAGTCAAAGCGGAGATCATGAGATCTCGGCCCCTTGTTTAGGGATTTTTGGTTTTTGGGCTTATGTAACGGGTATGGGGATGTTGGCCCATGGGTTTACATATGTTTAGGCCCATTTTGTAATGTATAAAGAGAAATCTAGGTGATGTAAGTAGGGGGTGTATGTGATGCTAAGTCCAGAGGTGCAAGTGTGTGATACCAAGTGCTAAGTGCAAGTGATAATTGTAAATGCTTTTTGCATGATGTGTGAGACTTGCAAGGATAAGTGCAAGTGATTGTAAGGGATTGAGTAGAAGCTTTGTGATGTAACCTAACTTGGGGAAGGAGGATCTGGCGACGTGTGTGAAAATATACTATCCTATGCAGAGTAGGATCTTATGGCTCTGTGCATGTAGAATATTGACAAAAAATAATAAAAGAGAAGAAGAGTTGGTGGACGTAGCCCCAGGCTGGGGGTGAACCACATATATCATGTGTTGTTATGCTCTGTGTGATGTATTGATGTGATTATGTGTTTACTTGCTTAGTGATTTGGCATAGATAAATGATAGATAGATATGTTGATGTTTTTTCTTAATAATATGAATAAGTGTTATATATAACCTATGTGAATGTGCTTATTGCTCGAATATACTAGATCTGGGTGAATACTACAATGCTCTCGGATTAGGGTTTTATCTGCAAAGTAGATAACGGTTAAATATTAATGAACTGTAACTGCTAAGTTCTTTGATAGAATATTGTAATCATAGATCTTTGTCCTAGCTAAGGTTGCAGACACTGGAATCATGAAACCACCCCTCCCTCTACCTTGGGTGAGACTTCATCTACTTCACAGGTGTTTCCAAAAGGGTCGGTAGTTAGGGTTTTGTTGGTGTGCTCTTGAGCATTGAACCCTGGGTCTGCCCCTGTGCCAAAAAATGGTTTCATTATCGGGACTGAAATTTTGATTGTTGGGAACTGAAGTAAATAAAAAGAGAATCTATGTGCGTAGATCTGTTGTTGAAGTATGCAGTATTCTAACTGAAACTATGATTGCTGGAAACTGAAGAAAAGAGGAAGCTTTTTGCATAGATCTGTTTCATCAGTGCACAGTATTATACTTGACTTATGAAGCTCTATGCTAAGAAAAGAAGTTAGATCTGAAGAAAAGAGGTAAGATCTTGAAGCTTTGTGCTCTGATAAAGGTAAGAACAGTGAAAAGTTTTGATTGAAAAGGTAAGATAAGTGGAAATTTTTATTTCGAAAGTATGAATATAGGTATGTTTGATAAATTTTGTCCTAGACTAAAAACTAGGGAACAACTAGAAGAAAGAAGATTTGATATGAGTAGATCTGATATAAATGATGAAAGATATGTTATTCCTATGCATAGAAAGAATGTTTGGACTAACAAATGGATGTAGGATCCTAGAAAAAAAAAATTGCAGGTTAGTTATTGTGACCCTAGTGCGCAGTACAGGAAAGGTTGGGGATCATTTAAAAGAAAGAGAGGATTAATTATATAGTTGCAGAAGATCGGACATCTTGCTAAGGAATGCTCTGGTAGAAGACCTAGTTGTCTTTGTTGGAAATCTATGGACAATGAAGTTTTGGATTGCCCCAGAATGATTGCTAAGGTTGAAAGAATGAATATGAGTCAAGAAAACCCTGAGAAAGGTCAAGAAACTAAGACCATGACAGAACCTCGGAAAGAATCAGAGAATGCATTTCTACAAATGAAAGAAACCCTGAATGATCACAGAAATCTCAACTTATCAGAGATCTTCAAGGAAAAAGAGTGCATAGAAACAAGAATAGGAGACTTCGACATTGACTATGTTCTGGATGAAGAAACACAGGTGAACATCATGACAGAAAGAACTTGGGAAATTTTAGGAAAGCCTTCTATGATTCCTTCATTGTGAGGAATAGGATTATTTAGAGGAAAATTGATAACCCTATGTGGAAGACTCACCTAGATGTCTATGTGTGCTCATGGAACTTTGACAGAGGAAGATTTTGAGGTTGTTAAATTTATTGAGAATGACACCCCATTTGCTATGTTACTAGGAAAAACCTAGATTGAGAAGGATCGGGACAGAAGAAAAGAGGAGGAAGCCTTAGAACATAAGAAGAAAGAATTAAAAGATTTCATGACTAGGAGGATAGTGCACTTGATTGAAGAGCAGGAGAACATATCGAAGCTATTTATAACCATAAAATTGGATGTCGAAGTTGAAAGAACACAAGAAGACTCATAGAAGAGTGGAGCACCTACCCCAAACAGAGAAGAAGTATTTCCCTTGAACCCTATGAAAGAATCTCAACAACGTGAAGTTACTATGCCAAAAGGATATAAGAATTAGAATGGAAAGAGGAATACCAAGACGAAAATCATAGGGAAGAAGGCTAGAAATCTCAGTAAGAAGAGAGAAAAGTTGTAGAATTTTCCAGAGGGGACTTCGCAGAAGGAAGGCTTGCAAAACTGGAACTTTGTTGGGATATCAGAACAATGCAACATGACACTTCACCATGGTGAAGCAATATAACCGTTGGAGGCCTTATGGCCATTATACAGACGCCCCCAAATGGTTAGAACAATATTTATGACCGAAAATATCGTCTTCACACCATTGGGACCGTGCTGCAACAAACAGAACCGCATTGATTAAGGCCTCTTATCCGTTGGAGAAGACCTGTTACATCATTGTCTACTTATTCCATCGAATTTTGCACCGAGAGCACTTTTGTGAATTGTATCCAAACCAACTCATAGCTACTGCACTACGTTTACTAAGATAGACACCTTTTCTATTGCTTTAAGCACCCATTCATCAATCTGAGTTATCCGATATTGAACGTGTATGTCGGACGAACTCAGCGCAGCTAAAAAGTGTGTAGAAGAAGTTCTAATTGATCTAATGGCTGAGAAAGTAATGTCCTCAAGAATTCAAGCCTCATCGATGAGAGGAGTGCAAGCCTCACCATCGACTTCTTGTGGATCTAGACCATATCGAGATGCAACAGAGAAGAGAACCAAGCATCGAGACAACTTGGCGAATGAGAATTTAATCCCGACTATCCTGCCCGACTACATCCCGTCTTTGGCTGGCGCAGTGAGTCGTGAAAGTGTCCAGAGGGATGTTTGAGTATACCTTGGTTACTGTGTACCTCCCGAAGGAGATACGTGTAGTTAGAACACAGCAGGATAAGATCGCGACATTGAAATTCAACGACTTCAACCTAGGGGACTGCAAGAACCATAATATGCTTTCTCCTCACAGATACTTGACTAGGATGAAGGGGAAGAACTCGAGGATAATCCCCCAACCATGGACTATGAACCTCGCGCAGTCCACCATCCTGAATGTGATGAAGATTCCACATTTTGGAAGGCACCAAGAGGTTAATGCGTGTGTTAAGATCCTATTATTGTGCTACCACAACAGATATCTATGGCTAGATAGATGCATCACAGTCGATCTGACGTTGATCCATAGGATCATCGGATTGAGCATGCAGGGACCCGACCCACAGGACTTCTACCCAGGGAAGGTTGCAGACCGTGCACTAGCACAGAGGATTAAAGACACATATGGTGATGTAGAAAAGGGGACACGAGGCTACAAGGTAGCTTCCATCCAGAATGGCCCAGTGCACTTGGCCTGCCAGTTGATCGTAGGAAAGCTAGTGAGAAAGAACAGACCTACACAAGTCACGGGGTTCATTTTTTACCTCGCTAGAAAATGTGTAGAAGGACTCCAAATGAACTGGGCCAAGTACTTAGTCAACCAGCTCGAATTGGATTGTCGCAAAGCCCAGGATCAGGGCTATGCCTTCCATTTTAGCTGGTTGTTGATCCTCATAGTGTTTACTTCTTGGGAGATGCCGGAAGGTGCGACCTCCTGGATATTGAGCCATTCAAACCACTCACTGCGATGTTCACCACGCTCTAGTACTCGAGTGATATGGGAAAACAATGGCATTCGAATGCATTATTTCACACATACTATCTCCAATTGAAGAGGGTTATTGGGGTTGTCCATCGCATGACGTCGAACACCCTGCACTAATTCAGACCCCTCATGAAGTGCCGCGCAGATCGACACTTTATTTATATCACTGCACGTGAAGATGAGCATAAAGAAGAGCTTCAGTCACACTATAAGCTCACCAAGGAGGACCTTGAGGAGATAACTAAGGAATGGTCTACAGAGCTCCTTATCCCTGCTGACCCTGTAGAAATGTTTGATCCCGAACTAATTGGCAGCTTGGAGGCCACTCACAAAGAACACGATACACCTAGAACCAACAGAAGGAAGAAGATCGAAGAGGTACAAAACCTAAGCATCACATCAGAAGAGACCTCTTCAGAATCACCAGGACGAGGAGGTGATGATGAAGTAGATAAAGAAGAGACAAATGGAAAATATGATCAGTAGAAGCAAGGTGAAGTAACACCGCCTAGGGATCTTATTGATGATGTTGATCCCTCCAAGAAATGAAAGGTTTCCCCCACGAAACCTACCTCGAGGAAGAAATCCAGAGCTAGTAAGACCAAGTTGTAGAATGTGCTTACGCTCGATGACTTCAACTTCATCATCACAACCGTATCAGATTCTTCGCAAGATATTAAGTAGAACACAGAAGCCAAGCAATAAGCCATGTATGATAGGATTGAGACAGAACTCAGAGGGGTACAAAAAGACCTTCAATCTAGTCGTGAAGTATCCACTGCACCCCCACCATCAGAAGAACAGAGTTGGGAGATGAGCATGCCTAAATCCGTAGAATAGTTGACGCGACCGAAGCTCACCTTCGTCGATCGCAAGAAGAGAAAGAATAGGCCACGGTGGTCCTGAGGCAAGCACAACAAGAAATGGTAGAGAAAAATCGAGTTGCATAGAAGGAGAAGGATGACCTCCATGCCAAGTTTGAAGTGGAGAGAGCGCAGGTCAAGCAAGAGAGATAATTGTTTCTTTCAAAACAACTTGGAGTCAAAGAAGCAGTCAGCGGATAACTTCGCTCTATGACAAACTTAGAGAAAAATGCAGAAGAACCAGTGGAGCAGCAAGTAGCATAGCTTGCAGAATCTATCCAGTAGCTTCAACAGAGAACCGCAGACTTAGATCTACGAACAGTGCCAAGTACCCCACAGGACATGCGAGATCAAAGAGAATCCACTGCCCGGACCATAGTTGAGAGGATCAAAGCATTCACTCTGGAATGTAAACAACTTAGCAATAGAAGTTCACAAATGTACGAGTGACTTACTGAATACCCTGAACTAAAGGAACTGGAGTCACAGCTCCAGGAGGAAAAATAGCAAGCAACGATAGTACAGGTGGAGTTGAAGCTCCTATTAGCAGTTGAAAGGATGAAGCGATCCCAGGAACAATGCATAGCTCAACAGTAAGTCCACACCATACAGAGAAAAGTCATGGAAGTAACTCAGAGGCTCCAACCAGTCTAGGACGAAGCATGCCAACTGTTTGAGGAGATTGAAGGTCGAGGAGAAGTGTTGGAACAAATAGTCACTGCAGTCTAACAATGCTTAGAGGGACCTGTCAACGAAGCAGTTATCTAAGAGTTCGTCAAGAAGGAGGCCTCGGCGCAACAACAGGTCAAAGCACCTTGATCCAAGATCGAGGATTTTGAAGTAGAGCTACCTAGACCAGAGTGACTCAGGAAAAATCATAGGTGATTGTTGGGGGCATGTTGGCCCTTGACCAAGTTTTTAGGATCATTGGTCATGTTTCAACTATTTTGGGACTTCGACAGGCTGTCGAAGGTGGAGAGCAAGTCGAAGCGGATATCACAGGATCTCGACCCCTTGTTTAAGGATTTTTGGTTTTTGGGTTTATGTAACGGGTATGTTGATGTTGGCCCATGGGTTTACCCATGTTTAGGCCCATTTTGTAATGTATAAATAGAAATCTAGGCGATGTAAGTAGGGGTTGTATGTGATGCTAAGTGCAGAGGAGCAAGTGTGTGATACCAAGTGCTAAGTGCAAGTGATAGTTGTACATGCTTTGTGCATGTTGTGTGAGACTTACAAGGCTAAGTGCAAGTGAATGTAAGGGATTGAGTAGAAGCTTTGTGTTGTAACCTAACTAGGGGAAGGAGGATCTTGCGAGGTGCGTGCAGATCTTATGTTCTATGCGGAGTAGGATCTTGTGGCTCTGTGAATGTAGAAGATTGATAGAAGATAATAAAAGAGAAGAAGAGTTGGTGGACATAGCCCCAGGCTATGGGTGAACCACGTATATCTTGTGTTTTTATGCCTTGTGCGATGTATTGATGTGCTTATGTGTTTACTTGCTTAGTTCTTTGGCATAGATAAATGATAGATATACATGTTGATGTTTTTTGCTTAATAATATGAATAAGTGATAGATATAACCTATGTGAATGTGATTAGTGCTTGAATATACTAGATCTAGGTGAATACTTCGATGCTCTAGGATTGGGGTTTTATCTGCGAAGTAGATACTGGTTAAATACTGATGAACTGTAACTTCTAAGTGCTTTGATAGAATATTGTAATCACAGATCTGTGTCCCAACTAAGATTGAAGACACTAGAGTCCTGCAACCACCATTGCCTCTACCTCGAGTGAGACTTCATCTGCTTCACAGGTGTTGCTAAAAGGGTCAGTAGTTAGGGCTTTGTTGGTGCACTCTTGAGCATTGAACCCTGGGTCTGCCCCTGTGCCAACAAGTTTTCGCACCCTCTATTTTTTTGTCCCAAACCATTTTAAAATATCCTATTTGGTTTTTGTACTTTCATTCTGAAGAGGGAAATCGGGCATCACCTCCCTTTAAGTAAATGTTTACACCTTTTGTAGCTAGATTTGGACTAATACCATCTACATCCTTATAAAATATTTTCCATATTTGTTACTAGCTTATATTTCTTTAACCAGTGCATTAGAGGGTGTCTCATAGTATAATAAAAAGGTTTGTTTATAGATCTGGATGTTAGTATTCTTGCTTAGTCTATGAAAATTCTCATTTCCATAATATTGTTGGGGATTTTTTGCATTCTCCTTAGTGAGTAGGTGGGATTTTCCCTTACCTTTCTAGTTCTTATTCTTTCATTGAGTCCATGATTCTTGTTTTTTCGGTTTTTCTATTGTCTCTGCAATGGGCACTAATTTTCCATGGAGGAAGTCCTCCAAACCACTATGATTTTCTCTATTGATTTATAGTCCATGGCTTCATAATGGTGCATGAGTAGATTTGAAACCCAAAACAAAATAGCATGGTGCACAAAGTGTGCCCTAGATTGATCTTGAATCCCTCCCTTGATACAGATTATTCTAGTGCATGTCACCATTTATCTCTATGTCATATTCTATAATGACTTGAAGTATATCTCGTGCTTCTTGCAACCATTTAGCCCCATTCCACTCTTAATTGCAGTGATGAATATCCTTGGCCATAGCACCAAGTTAGGCTATGCAATGTTTTGTAATACAATGATACCTTTATTATTTGATAGAAGGATAAATATATATAATATAAAACTATAAATTTGTGCTTACTTTCAGATTTTTCTAGGAATTACTAAACTAAATTAATCTTTACTTCATTAAAGTTTAACACATTGAGGGAAGCTCCATATGCCACAAGGGACAATTTTAAATGGAATCAAGCACTTAAGATGGTATATAGCAGGACATGCATCACAAATGAATATGCCTCAAAACTAATCAAGGGCCCTATGTCCAATGCATCATAAGCATGGCTTTCAGTGTACAACATCAATTTAATTTTAATTAACTTTATTTTCAGCCTGTCAGAACTCTGACACCCTTACTCATTGTCAAATATCCAATGAAAAATTCCCCCAGCATGTTAACACTCCAATAGTGTCTCTAATGAACTTTGCACGCTATATCATCGTAACTCTAATGGATTGTATTGCATCGACTACCACCTATGTAGGTATTGCAACGACCACTTAAGGATCAAACCTATACCATGTGGCAATGTTTTTCATCAAATGCAAGATATCTAGATATGGTCATCCTAGTTGTGATGTTAAGTTTCAATGAAAGTTTGATGGATTAAATCTCTCTACAATTGTCACATGGAAGGTTTGCACGTCAGAAGTATGATAGTTGGATATGTTTGTTGAGGGTGCAATGAAACGAATCTAATGAACATTCAAAATCATGTGCATTGGAATTTCGTCGTTTATTCATTGAAACATCATCAAGAAAACGTAAGAAATTATGCCAAATGTACTAGTGAATTGTTTGATTTTTAAGGAAATGAGTATATTACCTAGCCTTTCCCATAATTATAAGCATTTAAAAAAAAAAGAGGTTTATTCACACTCAATAGTTGACCTTGTCAGACTCCAATAAAATTGTCAATTCTCGCGTTATCTGTAAAGTATCCTATTATCCACCATACTTATTGTTATGATAAATCTCATCACTCATTTTCATGCAATACAATCCTATTTTCATACATGTCTCATGTCATTGTCATCATCCCTCTCCATGGAGAAATAAATGCTTCAAATTGAGAATATGTTGTCATTTCCACCAATGTCTTCATGGAGAAAATATTACTATTATAATTTGGTTACAATAGCGCCCATGGTTTTAATATAAGGATTTCATTTTAATGAATTTGTTTCTGTTGTTTCCCAAGTCCCATGAAAAACGTGTTTCATAACAATGTTAAACCCAATGCCAAAAGGGGCATAACTTTTTTCCTTTACAAATTGTGGCTTACAACATGTATATATGTTATCTTACAACCTATTTTGGCATGTCTCGATGCTTCATAACCCTCTCTTATTTTCCTCCATGGTTTATTTGCTTCGCATGCATTTTTCTACCTTATATTTTATATGGCTAGCCTTCTTCTCACTAATGATAACCCTCCATACAATGATCTTCTTGATAATTTGATGATGCACAACAAGACATTAATAACAAGCTCCTTTCCAATAGCTTAGCTCATGTCATCAACTCATTGAAAGACCTATTTCATTTCATCAACACAACAAAAATCGCTTCAACAATAACACACTCAAACAACAAGCCACAAAACCTTCCAATGATGGCATAACTTAGAAATCAAGAAAAACCAATAGTAAAGCTCGCAAAGCTTACATAAGATCACAAGCATAGCTTAGAAATCAAGAAAACCCATTAGCAGAGTTCGCAAAGCTTACTTAAGATCACAAGCATCCAAATATCTCAATAGATCTGATAACTTTCCCTCGGAACACTCCACAAATCTCAAAGATTATCTTAACATACACTCCATAAATCTCAAAGATGGCTTTACCACGCCTCTAAGATTACAATGTTGACACTGTGTCAAATAATTCTTTACCACAGCTCTAATATTACAATATAACAAGGAGAAATGAGAGAGAAACTTATTTGCCATAACATTTATTAAATTATCACATAATTCCATATAATTGCACATGTTTAGAAAACCCAAAAGGATTTGGGTTGTTTACAATTTTTTAATTTTTTGGTGGGATTCTTCATGACGAGTGTACTTATGATCCAGGTGGATATCGGTGGCCACCCACCTTCTCCAACTGGCCCAAAACATCTTTCTGGTAATTTACTATTTTTAGCAGCTTTTTCGGGTCCCGAACTTCCGGGGCCATTTTGAGGCCCTAAACGATGTTTTTTTGGGGTATGTTGATCTCAAAAATTTTCATGTATGATGTTATTTTGTCTTGATTGTTTTAGGCCTTGGATAGATCTTTCCAACGAGCTATCATACACATAAAACAGAGATCGTATGCAAAAGTTACAACCCCGGGAAGTTGATGCACCAACTTACCCAAACGGGGCCCACATGACTTTTGGCGCTTCATATCCCAGGGTTAGGTTTTTGGATGTCTAGGAATTTTGGCATTCTCATTTATTGTAAAAGGGCCTTTAGAGCCTCATTGTAATCATCTTCTTTTGAATGCGAGTAGCCGTCACATCTCTTCTCAAAGATAAGCTACCACCATTCTAGCGAGTCTTTCACTCTGTATTTTTACAGTCTCTGTACATTTCTCTGATTAATAGAAATCGTGTATTACTATATATCTGTGTTTATGGTTGCACCTCTGATACATTTCTGTTATATTATTGAATATATGCAATATCTCTATGCATTTCTTTATTATAACTCCGCTCTCATTTCATGCCGAAAATAATCCGGATCAACTTAACTTAACATATTCCTTACAATTATTTAGTATTTATGACATAACACCTTAGTTCATACTTGACTGTAATGTCCCCACTTTGGGACATCATCACAGGGCAGACATTTATGATGACCAGAATAGCCAGATGGGTGCTAGAGCGAGTACATGGGTATTTGAGAGGCATTGTGGGGTCCATCTTGCATTGATGATCATATTCCATCATTATGAGCAATTCCGCACAAGTTGGCTTTGGTTTCGTTGCATTCTGACGATTTCCATTATTTTGACTATTTTGAGCTATAAGTCAATGGAATTCACTGAAGAGGTCATTTTGGGCACATTACTTGGAGGAACCTATCAGTGTAATAGCTCATTGGGAGGAACCTCTTAGTGTAATAGCTCATTGGAATCGGGAGGAGTAGCACTACAGGATGGGATGGCTAGAAGTGACTTTCAGTGGCCAGGGAAGCCACAAGGAGAGATAAGGAGATTTTCAGAGGTAAAAAGGTTAATTAATTA
>ML809018.1:150149-181390 GCA_009831015.1 Picea engelmannii
CCCACTTTGGGACATCATCACAGGGCAGAGACTTATGATGACCAGAGTAGCCAGATGGATGTTATAGCGAGTACAAGGGTATTTGAGAGGCATTGTGGGGTCTAGTTTGAATTTATCATCATATTCCATCATTATGAGCCATTTCGCACAGGTTGTCTTTGGTTTTGTTCCATTCCGACGATTTCCATGATTTTGACTATTTTGAGCTATAAGTTAATTAAAATCACTGAAGAGGGCATTTTGGGCACATTACTTGGAGGAACCTCTTAGTGTAATAGCTCATTGGAATCGGGAGGAGCAGCACTACAGGATGGGGTGGCTAGAAGTGACTTTCAGTGGCCAGGGAAGCCACAAGGAGAGATAAGGAGATTTTTAGAGGTAAAAAGGTTAATTAATTAATTAAAGTGATTTAATTAATTAATTAAATATTAATAAAATGAAAGTCACTTTGGAGGGACAAGGTGAGCCAAAAAGTATAAAATAAAGGCAAGGGCCTCTTCTCATTCATTCATGTATGATCTTATTTTGATTTCTGGCTTCTAGCTAGTGAGCCCAATATTGGGGGGTTTGAGGGTTTTGACATAACAAACCCTAGAGGACGATTCGGTGGTGAAATATTCCACCTATCTTGTCCCAAGATTGGTCTTGGAGATGAAATACTCTCCCACACCATTCTAGTTCCATATCTACTCAGTTGCAGGAGGATTCTACATCAGTTTCATGTGCAGATAGAGAGAGGGTGCACCAGTTCGTCTTGTGATTTAGTAAAACTCAGATCTAGGGAGATCTGCTTGAGATATGAGTCTGAAACTTCTCCCATGGGATTCTCATAGCCCGATCTATATTCTTGGAGAGTTTCAGAGCATTTGGAGGCCTCCTTCATCAAGGCCGAACCAACTAGGGTTTCAGTCATCCAGTGGGGCACCCCATTCAGTGGGAAATTCAGATCTACGGATATTGAGAGGGAGCTTGGAGATTCAGGCACCTGGGTTATTCTTACCATCGCCTGATCTATATTCTTGGAGAATTTCAGAGCATTTAGAGGCCACCTTCATCAGGGCCGAACCAGCTAGGGTTTCAGTCATCTAGTGGGGCACCCCATTCAGTGGGAAACTCAGATCTACGGACATTGAGAGGGATCTTGGAGATTCAGGCACCTGGGTTATTCTTACTATCACCCGATCTATCAATTGGCATATTTATTAGGGTGATTGGACACTTTTGGCAGTAGGGCCGAGTTATTGAGGGTTTCAGCCTTCTATTGGAGCGTGGCATTCTTCAGCTGGAGAGTTTGGTATTCAGATCTGCTTATATTGATCTTCATTTCTTATTCAGCCTTTGGAGGCATTATTTTGTATTAGCGGGAGAATTTTGTAGCAACTCTTATCTATTGTCTATCTTCTTGGCCATCTGTTGAGCATTCCAGGTCGACATCTTCATTGTAGCATGTTTCTCTATTTTATGAATAAAGAAGAATTGAGATGTTTTGGCTTGTCTATCTTATTGCATATGGTTGAGGTATGTTCCATGGTTATCTCTTTCTGTTATTTGCTGCATACACACATATAAACACATCTAAAAGGTAGATCAACAAAGTGTTTGACGAAATACCTCACTCAGAAAAAGTTTTAAAAAGACACCAAAACAGTGATGATCCTTGCATAATGGCTTGGGATCATTACATTGACACATGGGGATTCCTCTTTTTCATATTGCCTCACATACGCCTTAAGATATTTTAATATCTCAAATATCTCCAAAGAATCCTAGGGTACAAAGTCATCTAAGACACACAACTAACACATTATACAACTAACACATTGTAACATTTTAATGTGCTTAACCATTAGCATGTCAAAAGGGTCATTGTCTCTAAGAAATTTCAATTAAGGATATTGATAAACCATTGATTTGGAAATAGCCAACAAGTGTAAGTATGAAAGGACTTCCTTTCTCAACGCAGGTCACTGTCACTTGTAGTAAGTGATGAAATATCAATGGTTTTGTTAATTCGGTCATCGATGTGTAATTTAATCTAATTGAATTTTGTTTTATTTTATTTTATTGTTCTTTGTTTGATATTCATTTTTGTAGAATGTAAAGTTAATTAGCAAAAATTGTTCCAATCACTTGTATTTATAGACTTATAAAAATTACTTCTATTTATAAAAATTGCTTCTATTTTTAGAATTTACCACATACTCATCTTATTTTTATAGTCTCCTAGTGATAAATTGATTTGTAAATGGTATTTTATTGAAAACTTACTAATTTTGCATAGTAAATTGTATTGAATAATTAAAATATTTTTCTCCCATCTAATATTAAAGTCCCCTATTCTAATTATTTACAGTTATACCAAAATATATATTGATAAAAATATATATTCCATGTATGCACTCATGTAGTATTTTCCAAACTATTAGGATGAACCCACATGTTCTAGAATTGTACTAAGGCATCCCACTCGATCTTGTCTAATATTATCTAATGGTAACATATAATAAGCATCCATTTTGAATATTTTCTCATTGAAACCACCAACCATCTACATGGCCACATAATTGAATCATGGTCTTCAATGGAACCATAAATGCTAGAGTCAAAAACACCTTTACTTAGATACTAAAAAATGCAACCTGAAATGAGAACACATCCAATAATTATGTTGCCTTACTCATACTTAACTTAGATGTACCCTAGAATATTAGTACAAACACCACAACAATTGTGACAAGAAAATAGACACTAGATTTTGACACAATAAATAAATAAACTAATTGAAATTGAAAAATAAATGAATGCATAAATTACTAAAACACATTGGTATGACAACATGGGAAACAAATCAATTCCAAATTTCATTAAATGAGTAAAGATTGTACAATATAATATGAACAACATGAAGTTCAAAACTATCAATCCATTACACTTAGAACCATCACTTATCTATGTATTTAGACTAATCACTTCATAATTTAAAAACAAGATATAATAAATACAACCAAAAAATAAACGTATTCCATATGTTTGTATCTTAAATTACAAGTGTACAAATTAGGAAGATGAAAGATTGTGATAAATAAGATGATTTTGTAAAATTATTGGGCTCTTGTGTGTTGCTCACTAGGTTGTCCATCCATGTTAGTGTGTTTGCAATGAACTGAATTGTATGGGTGTGTGACCAAAATCTTATGTTAAGGTAACATAATAATGTTTAATTGCAACTAAAATACACAATATTATGATTAATTTGCAATGTCGATATGTGCAGTTAGAATGAAATCTTACCTATGGCATATTGAAAATTTTCCACATTAATGAATGATTAAAGATGCCATGGCCATGTAAGTACTTCCATGATGATTAGGTGTGACTCTACATGTTGGTTACAATTACCAAACTTGTGCAACCATACTTTTAGAACATTATTTGTGAAATACTCATTAGCGTGACTCCTTTAGTTGTATAGTTGTAGACTTGATCAATCTCTAACATTTGTTAAGATCATCATCACATAATTATAAAAATAATTTGGATTATTTTGAATTTCCTTGTTAATAGTAGAATATCCATATATAATATATTATTTTGAGATTATTCAATCATATCAACCAATTTGAATTGTGCTTCCAAATATATCTTCGTGTTTACTTCAAATTAACTACAACAAATATTGACAATCTCTATCTCAATCAATTTGTATCCTTTCTTTATCAAGATCCTCTTGCTTAACAATAAAAGAGCAAGAAGAACAACTCTACAAGTATAAAGCAAGAAGAACAACTCTACAAGTATAATCTATAAAGTAAGAAAAAAATATTTATTGTAAAACCCTTTCACCAACCCGTTTCCTTTAAAACTCTTTACCAAACCCAATATCTATGTACACAATTACCAAATAAGACCTTATCTTCATATAAGGACATAGTTGTCCATCTACCTTAACCAAATAATAATCCCACATCTCAAAGAAATCTCCTCTTCCATTCACCACTCACCACTCGTGAACATTTGTTGGGTACAACCCTTGTTTTATATTATTTTCCCAACCATCTCGTCATAAAAATTGTACCAACATGTACATTTTGAAACTCTATCTTGTTGAAATGCCTTGGAAATGCCTTGGAGTTTTATAGAAAAAGGTACACAATATTTGGTTCTAATTTGTTATTATTTTTCTCCTTGTTACAATTCTTTATGACATATTCTGGTATGCCTTATGACACCTCTGTTCATATTTGATATAGTCGATTCCATTTTTTCTTATTCCTTCACATACACATTATCAATATCTCTTGAGATTCCTTGAATACACACAACTAATGCATTACAACGTTTTAATGTGGTTAACCATGACCAAGTCAAAATGGTCATTATCCCTAATAACTATTCAACGTTGGCGATTCTCTAAGCTACTTATACTAATGGAAAAATATTGTTTTTCTTAGTTGAGTAATTTCTTGTTAATATAGTATATATATTTGTTTCTTTAATTGCTTCTTGTCTAATTCCCCTTTCACCTTATCATTCTTTGTTTCAAAACCATCCCATGTCCAAGTTATTCTAGAATTGTGATAAGGTATCTTGCATCGATTCACCTTATGGTGACCTATGAACATAGTATACATATTCATATTAAATATTGGCTTCTTGACGCTATCAATCATTTATAAGGTCACATTGAATCATATTTTTCAATGGAATTATAAATATTAGAGATAAATATACCTTCACTTTCACTAGTAAATGCACTCCAAAATGAGAATGCAATTAATACTCATTTTTTTCTTCTTCCACTTTATCTAAATGCACCCTAGCAGAATTAGCACAACCACAACAATGACTGTGATGAGCTTAACTCGCATAAATAGACACTACAACATGACACATCAAATAAAATAAATTAACTAATTACAATATAAATAAATTCATAAATTACTAAACCACGTTGGTATGAATAATCATAATATGATATGAACAATACGAAAGTTTACAACTATTAATTCACTACAACTACAACCATCACCTATCTATCTATCTTTGAGCATACCCTTTTTACAATTTAAAGACAAGGTATAAATAATACAACCAAGAAACACAAAGTGTTCCATATGTTCATATCTTAAATTACATAAGTGTGAAAATTATGGAAGATGAAAATATTGAGAAAAATAAGATGACTTGTTATAATTGTTGGGATTTTGTGTGTTGATCGCTTAGTTGTCCATCCATGCTAGTGTGTTTTCATTGAGGTGATTTGTATGGGTGTGTGACTAAAATCTCATCCAACCATGACATAATAAATTTTAAGTGAAACCAAAATTTGAAATAATAGTGACTAACTTGCAACATCAAGATTATGCAATTAGGATATAAGTGTGTCTATGACATAGTGTGAAATTGCCACTCTATTGTACAACTAGAATGATCATTGTAAGGTATATCCTTATATGACTATTGTTTGTCACTCTGCACTTCAGATAGATGACCAAAATTGTGCAACCATGCTTACATGATTCTTTGTGAAATTCATATAATGTGATTCCTCTAGTTATAGACTGAGTCAATCTCTAGCACGTTTTGGGATCACCATTCAAACAAATTTCATAATTTATTTGGGTTATTTTTAATTTCCCTTTAAATAGCATTATCTCCATCTAAAATCTATCAAGGAAACATAATTATTTGAGATTCATCAATCATGTCATATAATTTGAATTATGCTTCCATATCCTCATTTTCTTGAAGTTGGCTACAATGTATTGCCTAACAATATATATGTACAATACACCAATCCAAACAGGACACTATATTCATATAAGGACCTACCGGTCCATATAACTTGACCAAATAATATAAATCGTGTATCTCAAAGAAACCCCCACCTCCATTCATCAACTTGTGAACATTTGTTGAGGTACACACTACTCTTCTCTTATGTGATGTTCCCAACCATCATCACATTAAAAACTTTGTTCCAAGTATGATATGGATTTACAAATGGAACAAAATGAAATACAGATGTATAGCAAAGAAACACATAGAGATATAGTAAAACTTGACTTCTATTAATAAACAGAACCTACTAAAACTGTAAAAATGCAGACTAAAACAAACTTGCTCGAATGGTGGAATCTTATCTTTGAGAAAATATGTGATGGCTACACTCATTCGCAAAAATATAATGTTTATAATGAGGCTCCAAAGGCATTTTTAACATAAATAAAATCCAAAACCCTAACCTAGAAATATGAAACGCCAAAAGGTTTGTGGGCCCCGATGGGGGTAGTTGATACGTCAACTTCCCGAGGGTGTAACTTTTGCATACGATCTCTGTTTGGAGCACAAGATAGCTCGTTGGAAAGGTCTAGATGAGAATAACACATTATGATCGGGCCTAGGCCAAAGATATTAGTTATTTCCTTGTCCCCCAAACGTAAAAAAAAAGATCGTTTAGGGCCTCAAAATGGCCCCAAAAGTTTAAGACCCGAAAAACTATCGAAAAACTGCCAAGGTGGAAAACTATATTTCAAGCTAGTGGAATAGGTTGGTGGCCACTGATATCCACCTGGATCATTCCTCCCCCCTTATGAAGAAATGGTATCCATTGCGTCAAGTTCCCAAGGAACCTTTTGTTGAATCTGAACCTTGGTGAGCTACTTGTCTTGCTGAAGGAGTTTTCCTACTTAGCTTGTTGAAGGTTGTCATGAACCTGTTGCTAGAGGGGTTGGTTATGCTCTACCAATCTAGTTGTATGATCTGTCTGAGTGTGGGAGGACTCTGTCAGTGAAGTTATAGCATGAATAATATGAAGGGATATGTTATAAGTTTTCTTGACTGAGAAGTGTGGAGGCACCCCTCTAGATGAAGTAATAATATCAGTGTGCTCTTCTACAATCTTGTTGATCTACTTATGTCAGATAGAAAGGTCTTGGGCTAAGGATACAATGGTTGCAGTGTCCTTCTATTCACCTTCTAATCGGATTGTGAAGACGATAAAATTTGTTGTATGAGAGATTACCTTGTAGCATTGTTTTGTTGGGACAATAGTTGGAACTGCCTCTGGTACTCTGTAGAGTTGACCCCCCAAAGTAACAATGACACTATGGGGTCAAGACTCATAAACAATATGATGCTTCCACATATATGGCTATCCTAACAGAAAATCACATACTTCCAATGGGGAAACATCACACAATACATCATCCTTGATGGGCTTGGTGTCATAGGATAAGAGACACTGTTGGTTGACACGAAGATATCGACCCTGGCAAAGCCACCTGATGTTGTATGGTTGCAGGTGTGGTGTTGTTGGAAAATCTAAATTCTTGACAACCTCTATTGACATGAGGTTATGTTGGATTCTTCTATCAATAATGAAATGCAACATGGTCCCCTTTACCCACATCTGTGAATGGAAGAGGTTGTCCCCCTCCTCAAGATCCTTTGGTTCTTCTGGTTGGCTTGTTTTGGTCGCGGAAGTAGCAGTGGGTTCTGCATCAATGATCTGTATCCTTTTATTATTTTCTGAATCAGAGTCGAAGTCGGGGTTCAGATATTTTTATTTGATCTTGGCCACCAATGACTATTTTGAGTGACATTCATCAGTGTTGTGCCAAGGGATTTTGTTGAAGTTGCACCACTTTCCAGTGTCCTTCTTCGTCTTCCCATTACCCTTCTTTTCTTATGGCTTGGATTGGTTGTCTTGAGGTTGGTTTTTCTATGATTTAGGGTTTCATTTACCATAGTTTGGTTGTTGCAGATTTGCAAACTCGAACTCCTGTTTTTTTTCTGCTGCTTAAATTTCTACTTGATTTTGACAACATATTGATAATATGCACCCAGTGATGAGATGTCCAGAAATTCCATTCAGTTTGGATCCACCTGTGTAGATCCCCATGGTATTTTAGAACCATATGTTGTTCAAAGTCTCTGATACCCAGCTTTGTGTGCAAGGTATGGAAGGTATTTGTGAAATATGACATTGTTTGGCCCCTCTCTTTACACAGTGTGGTCCATCTCATGTACTGGTCATCATAGTTTCCAACGAGGTAGTATTGTTCCTTAATAACATCCTTGAAATAATCCTAGGTGGGTGTAATCGAAAATATTGCAGATTCCTCAGTGGCCTTTTGCTCACAGTAAGTCTCCACCAATCCTTGACATGGGGGACATCCTTAAGGAGCGCAAAGGTAATCTTTTCTCTATCGGAAAATTTATGACCTAAAAAATACCCTTCTAGCATATTTAACCATTTATCTACATCATCTACATCTATTTGGCCCTCGAATAAGGGGATATAAAATTTGACTTGTACCTTGGTCGCTTGATGAATATGTGTCGTCTGTTGGCAGTCGTCGAAGGATCTATGAAAATTTATCCATCATCTTGTTCCTTTGGCGCATGAGGGATTCCTCGAGCAATAGTTTAAAAGGATATCATGCTCCATTGTTTGTCTTTTCGTTCACCATGGGAAGTCATTGTGATCGGTGCGGACAATATTGCAAGGAACCAACTATTTTGAATCCCAACTCATTGTACTCTGACCTCGTTGGGGACATGTACATATACCATTGATTCTCAACAACTTTGACCGCTCTGATACCACCGATCCAGATATATAAATGAATCGAAATGAAATACATATGTATAGAAAATAAACACACAGATATACAATAAAAATTTACTTCTATTAATGAAGAGAACTTGTTGAAACTGTAAAAATGTAGACTGAAACAAACTTGCTTGAATGGTAGCATCTTATCTCTGAAAAGAGATGTGATGGTTATGATCATTTGCAAGAATATCAAATTTATAATAAGGCTCCAAAGGCATTTTTAACATAAATAAAATCCAAAACCCTAACCCCGGAAGATGAAACGACAAAAGGTTTGTGGGCCCCGATGGGGGTAGTTGATATGTCAACTTTCCGAGGGTGTAACTTTTGCATACAATCTTTGTTTGGGGTGCATGATAACTTATTGGAAAGGTATAACTGATAAGAACACATTCCAACTGGGCCTAGGATAAATCCTATGGCTATTTCTTGGGCCCCCAAATGTAAAAAAAAAATGTCGTTTAGGGCCTCAAAATGGCCCCACAAGTTTAGGACCCAAAAAACTAAAGAAAAAATTCCAAGGTGGAAAAATGTATTTTGAGCCAGTGGAATAAGTGGGTGGCTACTGATATCCACCTGGATCAATGTATATGTTGAAACTATCTCTTGCTAAAATTCCTCATAGCTTTATGGAAAATGGTACATAGTATTTGGCTCTAATGTATTATTAATCCTCTTTGGCTAATGACTGAGAAAAATAGAATCAATGATTCACAAGAACACACTACACACATATGATGAAACTTATTAACATTCTTATAAAAAAATGATTCTTTGCTTTTATCATTTTTGTATTGTTGGGGGGTGGGGGGCATGAATAAGCATGTTTTGGATTTCTACATCAAACCGGCTAAACAAAAATTAATCAATTCATATTGATGTCTTGATTTTTTTTCTTTATGACGATAGGTCATTTACAGTGAAATTCCATGTTATGAAGCTTTGAACAAATTCTTAACAACACAACCACAAATGCATTGTAACTTGACCAGTTATGAATCATATAGTCCAATAACTTATCTAGTCCTAGTTTCCATACCAATGTAAGCAAGTTAACTATTACCTGCACGAAAAGTAGGTAAGGGCCAACATCTCATCATGTTGTGGGTTTTGGTACAATAATAGATAGTCTATCCAAGAGTTTTGACTTTTGATACACACCAATCCTTAGCAATGGATTCTGACTTTTGGTACACACCAATCCTTAGAGATAAACAAAATAGTTACGATATATATTCTTGGAAAGGTAAAGACATAATATGTTCATTATATAATTATAAATATACCATGCAAGTATACACATATCAGTTAAAAATTAATATTTTTTATTATAAACTTAAACGGAAAACAATCTACTTTGTTTTTAGATTCTAACAAATTATTCTTATTAGTCCCTGCCAAAGGCTTGGGACTATAGCAATGAGTTTCCCTTTGACTATGTATTAGTTTAGTGTTGACTTTAAATTTATGTGTTATATCCAATGTGTAACTTTAAAAATCAATATATGTATTTTTTTTAATAATAAAAAAATTATTTTTCTAAAATTCAATTGGCTGATATCTTTGAAGTGTTATTGCAGGCTTCACGTCATTCAATGTATAAAATTGATTACATAATTAATAGATTTGACAGTTTGACAAGAAATGGAGGGAGCATGTTGTTTGCATTCTAGTTGACTGTATAACTATTATTTTTCCAAATTATAGTTATAAAATCCAAATCTAACATATAATCCAAACTAAAATTTTACATTCGTGGTAGGGTTTTGACCCATAAATAATTTCAGCTCGCGACTTCATCAGAAGTGTATCAGTGTATTGTTTTTCGTCCACCACGTGGGGCCGGTGCTGCACGACAAAACGAACGGGGTTACGGGATAGGGTGGGTTTTAGAGCGGGCAAAGTAGGTGCTGCACCATCTATTTAATTTATTTATGTACCCACCATAGCCGGTCGACTGACCTATCTAAATAGTATTTTCCGTATATGTGTTTGAATAAAAACCGGGGACGAACAAACGGATTATCCAACAAACTTACATGTTCCCCTACACTCTGACTCATATATCCCTTACAAACTAACTAAATAAAATACAATATACGATTGGCCATTACACGTGTAGTCATGTACCCTTTCACTAAATAAATAAAGCTTCGTGGTGGCTACAACACATTTAAGGAAATTGTGTTGGTAACTATCACACATTTAAGGAAACCTGAATTGCATTTAAGGATTTAGTGAAATTCATTGTGAGTGGTGTAATTTTTATTTTTATTATTTTTTTTAAATTATAGATGTGTAAGTTTTTTGTAGTGAATTATAATATTAGAAAAAATATTTATATATACTTTTTATAGTTTATTTAAAAAAAATTAAATAACAATAAATTAAATATACTTGTGTATTTAGTTATATTAAGTTTGATTGTTGAACATGTATTTAGTTATATATACAAATATCTGTTAAAAAATAATATTTTTTATTATAAACTTAAATGAAAAACAATCTACTTTTTCTTTAGATTCTAAAGAAATATTCGTATTATCTATTTTTTCATTTTTCATATATAAGAATATTTTTTCAGGTTAAAGTGTTTTTACTCGTGAAAAAACGTTATGTAACAATTGATATCCCAATAATCAGTAACTAGATCCTATATACCTTTGGCCGAGCAATAAATAGAATAGAATGCTCCAATAAATAATTAAATAAACAAAACAAAAAGACAAATAGAGAGTGTACTTTAATCCTATCCACCTGGTAATGCAAACATACAAGTAGATGTTGAATATCAGTGTCTTTTTGCATGGAAACTGCTACGTATCAAATCAAAGGGAGTTGTTCGAAGAGGTGAAGCAATTAGGTGAGGGCTAGTGGGCCCCTATTGAGATATTTCCCAGAATAGATGTGGAGTTGCTTGACTATAAAGTCTCTATATATATAAAGTCCTTACTTACTTCCTCTCTTTAGCTCATGCTTGAGCCATGTAGAAGATAAGGCACAACTTTGATAGGTGATTCTAGGACATGTTGTAAAGAATATCTTCCCTTCCATTTGATGCAAAACGAGACTCTATATCTTTTCCAAAACGTATCCTAGATGCAGTATTTCATAAGCTAGGGAGCAACCAAATATGCAATTGGTGTATATAATTAATATACAAGAATTATGGCCCTGGATGGGGTGACATGACATACAGAGTCAGTGACACATGGACACGCACTAAGAGCTGCTTTAAGTGTTGGTTTAACTGCGGATGGCAGCCACCCACGCATTAGCATTAACAATGGGGGCCGGCCATCGCAGGGATCATATGACGGCGAGGCTCCCTCGCGCGACCATTTACTCCTCCCACGAGTTCAGACCGATCATGGATTCGGAAGGACAAATTTCAATGGAGCCTAGTTATGAGTTATATTATGAGCCAGGACAGAGCGAGTTTGCTATGCCATTCGCTCGACCGTTCACCATTTCTGCTATGCACTTTGATGAGGCCTTCCAGGGCTCTTTGTTCTCGGGGAAAACCCGTCTGAGACGGTTTGTTCGGGATTTGCACTTGTTGCTGCTCTTGTTCGGGACTTTCAGTCTTGCGCTATTTTTTCTTGGTACCTGCATTCACTACCTGGTTTCAATGGTTCGAGAGCGTGCCAGGTCTCGTCGGGGCTCGGCCTGGGAAGCTCACAGGGCGCAGCATCGCAGGAAGAAGCAACTAGAATGTTCTCTCTCTTTGGCGTCCTCAATTCTTCGTAAAAAAGCTCGAGAAGAGCGGTGAAGGCTGCTCGACACCATTGTTGAGCAGAAGGCTGGCTACAGTAGGGAAGGTCTTATTTCTAAATTGAGTAATGTGAGGGATGCCGAGCCCGAGATCGCGCTGCCCACTTGCATAGTGGAGGAGGACCCGTCCATTGGAGACTTGCCATGCATTGAGGCGCCCCGAGCCATGGAGAGCTCCGTTCGCGCTTTGATTAGAGAAGATGACGTCCCAGGCTGTATCATTGAAGAAACTCCCTGGCCGAGAGACTTGCCATCGTTTCACGCTGAGAAGACTACGGACAATGAGGTTTGCGCGGAGCAGAGAAAGGAAGCGACTGACTTGGATGAGGAAATGGATTCGGGGACTGCTCCTCGCAGCGACTCGGGTGGCAGAATGCATGGTTTTCTTCTTAGCGACGAACACCTGGCATTGGTCTTCGAGCTACGTAGCCACCTGGCGGACATGGAACTCAGGACGCTCCTCATGAGCCAGCGTTTAGACATTCTCCTCGGCGCGTTCTCCGGAGCTCCAGCTCAGCATAAGTGTCCCCTATGCGCGCAGGAGTTTACTATTCCAGTGAGGTACACTTGGAAAGCGGGTGAAGGTGACGGCGCAACGGGTGATTAGGTTTTACTATTTCCTGACTTTTGTTTACTGCTTTTCTGTTTCATGCACTCTTGGACCATTAGCACATGTCTTGGTTTCCTTCGGGCAGGACAGGGGCTTCTCAACTATATGTATTATTGCTAAAACTGCTATCAGCCCCTCCGGATACCGGCAGTATTTTTTGGTGGTTTTTAGCCATGACTCTGTATTTTTGTCTAAGTTCTATGCTTATCTAATATAGAAGGTACTACCCTCTTTTTTATTTAAAAAAAATATATATACAAGAATTATGGAAGGTGGGTGTCCTTCTGGCCAGTTTGCTCATAAATCTTGGTCGACCACACTCTACAGGCACGCATCAGGTTCTCTTTGGAAAAGTTGAAGCCCTTTCTCCTTCATGACCGCCTATTGCAACATTGAATGGGGAAGAGAAGGGTGGGTTTCCTATGGAATATTTTGCAAGGGACCAGGAATATTTCAGTGGCGTTGAGTGGATTGACAGTGGAGGTGATGTTGCACTATTGTTCCTTCAACAAATTTCTTCCACCGACTTTCAAAAAATATTTGAGAAGGAGCAAGCAAAATGTACATTCAACACCTATTGTATTTGAAGACAAGGAGAAAGAAGTCAAGGACGAATATTCTCTAACAACGTCATTGCATTCTAATACAACTCATGACCTTCGTCGTGAAGGAAAACATTTTGCTAAGACAATGCATTTAAAAATAGTTTCTATTATAAATAATAATAGAGATGGACACAATAGAATATTTCATAGAGAAGTAAAACATTATCTAAGAAGTTAGAACAAAGTCTGTCACAATAGATGATAATAACAATTGTTTTACCTTGTTTTTTTTGTAAAATTAAGTGGAATTGATGCAACATTTAGAATACAGGATGAAATATATAATGAAACATTCGATTCTAAATTTTTAGAGGGAATACCACCAGTTAGTGAGACATTAGAGAATATATCATTTACGTTACTATGCAAGAAGGTTTAGTTTCTTCAAAAAAAACTTATTTAAGGAAATTTTTCGAAGTAAACATTAAAACTGAGATGTTCCCCTTCTCTCAATACAGATATCAAAACATCACCAACTTTTTTTTTTTTACTATTATAAACTTTTTAAACCTTATGCTTCTACTAATATATTAGAAAACATTAATAATTCTTTATATTAAGAATAGAGAAATATACTCGTGTAGGTTTCTTGGGACAACCTTTGAAAGGTACAATCACATTTCTAGCTCCAACCAGGCCACTTGCTCCGTTCAAACATCAACCTTTGCTAACTTTTACCACACGTGTATTTATCCACTTCTAATCACATGTTCAGCTAACTTTTAATTCATCATACACATTAAATAAAGGCATTCTTACTAGTGTCAAAGTGTCATGAGTACCGGTGGTGTTAAATGGGTAGCATAGTAATGAGTGTTGTGAAATGGGTAACATAGTAATCAATATGTTTAAAGTGATATGTACGAGTCAAATTAATTAAAATTGTCTTAAATAAATATTAGTGAACATAATGTGGACCATCTCTAAGAGTTTATGATTTGATATTATGTCGTACATCATATAACATTATTATGTAGAGAAAGAGCAAATGTGACATGCCGAGATGTGGTAGGATAACTTGAGATATAAATTGTTAGAGATGGTCCACATAATGTCAATTTTGACTTTGTTTAAGACCATTTAATTTGACTTATGATTTATAAATATTTTAAAAATAATATTATGTTATCTTATATAAAATTATTTTAAATAATATTAATAATAATAAATAAATATAATAATATTAATTTAAAATAATTAAAATTTAAAAATTAAAAATATATTATATTAATTTGATTTTTGGCGAAAGAAATTGATGACACCAAGATGGTTATGGCAAGGCCATAAGGTCAATCCCAATAAGATATAATTTCCAAGAAATGGTTCCAAGGGACAACTTTAGTTTAGATCAAGTTTAACTTTGCACGAGTTATATGAGGTACGAAACATGACCTTTATGAATGTTTATAAAAATGGATGGTGAACTTAAAGTACCCCAATTACTTAGTTTAGTACATAAAGTTAGCAATGCCATTGAGAGTGGTTGCTTTCTTGGGTTAGGTCACTCCCAAGCATGTTTGGGAAAAAGAATTGAAAGATTTTTATTGAGAGTAGCTGCTTTTTTTGGGTTAGGTCACTACCAAGCATGTTTGGGAAAAAGAATTAAAAGAATTGAAAGATTTTTATTGAGAGTAGCTGCTTTCTTGGGTTAGGTCACTCTGAAGCATGTTTGCGAAAAAGAATTAAAAGAATTGAAAGATTTTTTTATAGAGAAAAAAAAATGGTATTTAAGAGTTTTAATAATAGGTAGAGTTTTAGGTCCTCGAGGTATAGGATAGTTGGTGATGGAGTGTGTTGTTAAGCCATTCCATGTTGAAAAGTTACTGGTTCGAAACCTACGGGGACAAAAAATCCAACCATGTTAAGGGTTGGTGTGGCTCAAGCCGGGTGCGATCCCCGGGTGATTTTGACGGCTTAGATGCCCCTAAGTCGTGGTTTCTCAAACCACAGGTTAATCCCGATACCAACAGATTCGACCACATTAACAAACAAACAAAAAAAATAGGTAAAGTTTTAGAGGTGTTTAATGGATTATTTTCAATATTAATATTATTAGGTATTTGAATTTTATGTCAATTGTGTTGAGTTCATATCTTTAAATAACCCATATTAATTTATGTTAATAGATTTTATAAAAATATCATTTATAAAGGTAAAAAAGTATCTTTGAAAAAAAACATTAAATCGACTATTTTTTTATAAATAACTAAGTATTATAAAATGATATGATTTAATATTAATTTTATAATATTATATAATAAAAATTTGTTAATTTAAATATAATTAAAAATAATAAAACAAACATATTATCTAAAGTTAATGTGATGAGATTTTATTAATGTATTATTTTTAAGAGGGTATAATATAAATGGATTTGATTGTTATTATACATGTTAGAGATTTTACTAATGGATTATTTTAAGAAGCTATAATATAAATGTATTTGATTGTTATTAGTCTTTGTTGAAGGTGTAGAGGAACTATAGCGATTGATAATTTGTTGACTTTATATTAGTTTGTGGTTTGACTATAAATTTTTGCATACTTTCTAATGTTCGAACTACAGAAGTAAAAGCATTATTTTTTATATAATAAAAAAAATCCATATATGTCATGATCTAATTGGATGATAGATTAGAGGTCTTATTGTCATCTTCGTTATTCCCAATGAATTATATGTTTCCATATCCAAAGTTTTACCCTGTATGGTACTTTTTTTAATTTGTACTATTCATATTGAAATGTTCAGATATCCAAAGTTTGTACTTATAGATTTGAGGTCTTATTGCACATGGATAGTCAGTTTTCATATTACTTTGTCATCTTCGTAAAAAAAAATTAGCATAGTCCCCAGTGTTCAAACTATTGTTATTATGATTATGATTATTATTTTTATTATTTATTAATTTTTTTTTATTACCATTATTATGTTTTATTTTTCTTTATTATTGTGTACTTCAAGAGTCTTTGTCATTGTTGCGTATGTAAACAGGTCTGCCACACTGCATTCTTTCTTAAATTTTTGCACAGCGCGACGCCCTTTGACGGTTCAGACAATCTTAAGTGTTTACGTAACAGGTCTCACAACCTTAAATATTTATTGTACAGATGTGTTACAATACAGTTTCATTCCATTTTTTGATGTGGAATATTGTTCTTCACCGTCATCACTAGTTTAGTGGTTGATGTTTGTTCGTTGGTTCATTCCATGCTACTTGTTGTTGTTTGATTTAACTTTGCAAAGTTGAGGTCCTGCAGTTGCAGTTGGACCTCTTCATGGTTGTTGACTGGTTTGTTGTTCTTCAACTTTGCATGTTGTTGGACTTGTTGCGGTTTGCAAGTTTTGGGGTTGTGCTTCTTCCATCCCTCGTTGACGAGTAAGTTTTTGTGCCATCGTTTCGTTGCTATTCCTTTTTTTCTTGTTGTTGTTTTGCACATTGCAAGCACAAATTTTCAATGGTGGGAGTCCCTGCCTCGAAATTCTGTTGCAGAACATCTTTCTGTGTGGTTGTTGCGACTAGAATATTTTCCTTGTTCTTGAACATCAATGTTCTGTAGAGAACCCTCCTTTGTCACAGCCATGCTGGCATATACAAAAGAAAACCAGATGTTCTCCTCTTATTATATGTTCCTAGAAACCATGCATTTTCATATGCCAACTTCCACATCCTAGATATTGTGCCATAGTTGTTTCCAAAATTGCAATGCAAAGGGGTTTAGAAAACGACTTCGGAGTTGTCACAAGGGGGAACCATCTGCCAAGGTCTAGTGATAGGGTGTTGGCACAAGGGAAAGCCCAGGGTTCAACCCTTGAACAACACACCAACAAAACCCTAACTACCGGCCCTTTCGGCAACACCTGAGAAGCAGGCGAAGTCTCACCCAAGGTAGAGACAAGGAGGGTTACAAGACTCAGGTTTTTGTAACCAATATGGGACACAGATATGTGATTATAACACTTTTAGAGAGTAATTAGGAACAACATGCATCAAACCATTAGACTTATTCACATGGTAGATCAAACCCTAAGTACAGATCAATGCAGTAACAATGACAACATACACATTTCACTTAGCATCATAAGTTAGATATAACACATTCAATATAAATAAAAAACTAAGCATTCATATATCTATCTAACGTACATAATAACAAAAGCACTAATAAGATAAATGGAAACATAACATAGCACAAAGAAAACCGTCAACACAAGATATATGTGGTTCACCCCAGTGTAGGGCTACATTCACCAACTTCTTCTTCTTCTTTATTAGTCTTCAATCTCTTACATTCATATGCTCCTACGCACTAAGCCACATAGCCAAGCTTCACAGAGGACATGTTATCTTTGCACTGAGCACCAGATCCTCCTTACTAAAATTAGGTCACAACACAAATCCCACTTCTCTATCAAGCACATACCCTTACTTATACACTTTGTTGCACAAATCAACTCAGATCCACTTGCACTTAGCCTTCGCTACTTCTAACTTACAATATTTACTTATTTATAATTTTACAATAAGGCCTAATCATGGGTAAACCCATGGGCCGACATCCCATAAATCCTAATGCAAAAACCCTAAGAAACCCCTTGATGGGTCCACAAAATGAGTGAGATCCAGGATCTCATCTCCGCATAGGTGCTCTGTCCTCAATCACTGCGTCGAAGTCCAAAAAGTGGTGCTAACTCGACCAAGGTTTCCTCAAAACTTGGTGGAGGGCCAACATGCCCCCAACACTCACCTGTGACTCATCCCAAGTCACTCGGGCCTAGGCAATGTCGCTTCAAAGGCCTCGATCTTCACTCGAGTTGCCTCGAATTGCTCCTTCGCCCGAGCCTCCTACTCAGTGATCTCCTAGATTATCTGCATTGTAACAGGCCCTTCCAGGCATTATTCCACGATCTCAACCACTTGGTCTAACTGTGAGCCTTGTCCTTCAATGCCTTCAAATAATTTGCAGGCTTCATCCTGCATTGGTTGCAGCTTCTGCGTGATTTCCATTATTCTGCCCTAGATGGAAGTAATATGTTGTTGGATTGTGCATTGTTCTTGAGATATTTTCATTCTCTCGACTGCAGTGAGTAACTTCATCTGCACCTACATAGTGGATGCATGTTGATGTGCCTCTTGTAGTTGCGCTTCTAGTTTCGTCAACTCTGGATCTTCCATGAGGTGTTCATAATTCTGTGCACTTCGATCACTCAAATGCTTGCACTCTGAAGGAAGGGCCTTGATTCTTTCAACTGCATTCTTAGCAGCTTCCTCCCTCTCATCACGCACTTCCTTCAAAGTGCTCAGTACTTCTTGAATATCCAACTCCATTATCTTCACTTGAAGCTGTTGGATGGCCTCAGCGAGCTTCATCACTTGAACCTCGAATGACTCATGTTCTTCCTGTGCCAAGCCTAGCATAGAGCTAAGTGTTCTTGTCACCTCTTCTTTGACTGCAGTCTTCTCTGCGAGCAACTGGTCCTTTTCTCTCTATATCTTCTCTTTATCTTCCTCAAGCATCACCTGAAACTCATCTTTATCATTCTCATAAGAGGTTACGCAGTACCGCGCAACCCATAGTTTCTATAAGACTTCCTCTTTCTCTTTCTTCAAGGATTCTTTAGCCTTCTCCTTTTCTTCTTGAACTTTCTGAAGTCGAGCCTCTGTTGCATATGCTAATCTTCTTAATTGGGCGGGCTCATCCCCCAATTCTGTAGTCTTTGACGAGGAAGGCGCAGTAGGCATTGCGTGGATCACTTGAATATCCTGTTGTATCTCCTTAAGCTCCATCTCAATCTTTTCACACAGCTCTTCTTTCTTCGCTCCATATCTCTGCAAGAGATCTTCAAACGCATCCTCCATTTCTCTGCGGATCAAGCTGATGTCGTCCTCCATGAGTGTGGCCTCTAACTGGGGCTTATTGGCATGGGTCTTCTTTCTTGTTGAAGGTTTATGTGGATAAACCTTCCTCTTCTTTGGTGTTTCTGTATTGGTAGGGGGATCCTTCAGCAGTGTAGCTTTGCCTTCTCCTCATTTTTCTCCTTCATCCCCTCCTCCTTTTCCATTTACTTCATCTCCTCCTCCTAGCGAGCCAGATCCATATTCTTTCGAGGCATTGTCCTCCTCATCAATTTTTGTATTATGGACTTCCTCCTTTCTCTTCTTCTTCTTTGTATTAGATTGTCTTGCATGTTCGACCTGGGTGACCAATGGGATACATATAATGTCAGCGTCGGAGAGTTCAGCATCAGCAACAGGTATCTGAAATTCTTCTAGCCATTCCTTTGTGATATGTTCCATGTCTTCATTGGTCAACTTATAATAGGATTGTAATTCTTCCTTGCTCTCATCCCTGTGTGCGGTGATATATATAAAATGAGGATCTACGTGGAACTTAGCAATCGGTCTGTAATGGTGCAAGGTGCATAGTGTCATGCGTGAGAATGAATCTATGGCAACCTTAAGTTGCTAATAGTACACATGGAACACTGTGTTCGACTTCCATTGCTTTGACATGCCATTCGTATACCATAGTGTAGAAAATCTAGCTTCCAATGGCTCTGATGGTTCAATTTATGGAAAGGTTTCTCCTTCGGGCATTTTCCAAGAGACAAATGCAATCAACATGAGTAGCCAACTGAAGTGGAACTTGTATCCCTTATTATGCGCTTCGTGATAGTCTTTCTCAAGCTCATTGATGAGGTAACTCGCCCAATTCATCTGCATTCCCTCCACATATTTCCCTGTAAAGTCCACCATGAACTCGGTGACCTGTGTGGGGCGGTTCTTTCTAAAGATCTTGCTAGATATGAGTTGGCAAGTGAGGTGCACTACTCCATCGTAGATAAAAGCTACCTTGTAGCCTCACTTTCCTTTTTCAACTTCTCCATATGCCTCCTTTATGCGTTGTGCTAGGAGCGGTCTGAGGCCTTTCCTGGGTAGAACTGTTGAGGGTCGGGTCCTTACATGCTCAATCCTGTGATCAAGTGGATCAACGTCGAATCCACAGTAATCCTCCTATCGAGACATAGGTATCCACCATGATAACACGACAAGAGGAGTTTAACACAAGCATTAACCTCCTGACGTCGGCCAAAGTGAGGAATCTTCATTACATTGAGTATAGTGGGCTCCAACAACTCCTTTATCCACGACTGGTTAATGATGCAAGGCTTCTTCCTAGTAGCTTTCATTAAGTATCAGTGAGGTGCGAGCATGGCATAGTTCTTTTTGTCTCCAAGGTTATAGTCATGGTTCTTCAGGGATGTGATTTGTCCCAAATGAGTTCCAACTACGCATATCCCCTTCGGGATGTACGTGGTGATCAAAGTGTATTAAAATTCTCATGGGATGTTGTTGCGGTTAACCATGCTAGCCAAATGTGAGATATAATCTAGTAATATGGACAGGATCTTATTCGCATTAGCCATATTGTCACGATGCTTACTTCACTTCTCAGTTGTGAGGTTAGCATGGTTAGAGCGTTGTGTAGTCGAATGGGAAGCCTACAATCCCCTATTCGACGATGCCTGAAGACCTTTAGACATAGCTCTGTCATCCATAAACTTCTTAAGAACCTCCTCGATGGACTTCTCTAACTCAGTCTATTTTCTTGACATTCTCACTTTTAAACAAAGAGGTCGGGGTAGGAGAATGGATAAGCGGGGTAAACAAGAGGATGGCGGTGTCTAGGTTTGAAATTGAAACTTGACACACAATCAGTTCTCTATTAGATCATATAATTACAGGTGGAAAAAAGTGGTCCTTGCGTAGCGTCTGATGGGTTAAATAAGCGAGTGTCATAATAGATTCCTCCAATGGGTAGGAAGGTTTCCATCAATGTGAATTTGTTTGTTATGGTGCGGTCTCAACGTCCAACGATGGTCTATCTGCCCATAAATGTGTTTTCTAACCGTTCTGGAGCATCATTATAACGGTCGGGGCGCCTCAAACGGTCATATAGCTTCGCCAGGGCGAAGTCCCATTCTGCGCGGTTCTGTCATTCCGACAAGGTTCAATTCCTGTAAACCTGCCTCATGTGAAGTCCCAATCTGTGAAGTATTCCATTTTTTCTCTTCCTATAACTTTTCCAACTTAGCCTTCTTCTTACTAAGCTTCCTTGCCTTCTTTCTTGTGATCTGAGTTTCTCTAGCTATTTTTGGAATTCTCTTTCCATCCTTATTCTTACCTTCTCCTAGTGAAGTTACTTCACACTGTTGATGTTCCCTCAAAGGATTTTAAGTTAATTTCCATTCTCTTACTACTTCCTGGGTGGATATACTTCTTTCTGGCATGGATAGGTCCTTCAAACCTTATTGCACTCTTTTAACTTTGACAATTAATTCTCTTGTGTCATGCTGCTTCGACTTAAATTCTCGTTCTTCTATATGTCGATCTATTTTTCTAGCTATGAAGTCCCTTAGTTATTTCTTTTTCTTTTATGTCACTTCTTCCTCTGCTTTCCTTCTGAGCTTATCCTTCTCAATCTAAGTGTTTCATAACAAGAGTGGGAAAGGGGCGTTGTTCCCAGCAAACTTAATGACTTCAAATTCTTCTTCAGTCGATGTTCCCTGGACAATAATAGGTACTTTAGTAATTCTTCCACATAGGGTTATCATCTTTCCTTTAAACAAGCCTATCCTTCCCAATGAAGGAATCACAATAGGCTTTCCCAAAAATTTCCCAAGTTTCTTCTATCATAATAGTCACTTGTGTTTCCCCATCCAAGAAACAGTCTACATCGAAGTCTCATGTTCTTGCACTTATGCGTTGTTTTACCTTCAATATCTCTAGTAAACTGACATCTTTGTGATCATTCATTGTTTCTTTCAACTGTAATAACATAGTCTGATCTTTCTATGATTCCTTTTCTTGATGATTCTTTAACATGCTATTATTCTCTAGACTTTCTTCATATTTTTCTTGTCTCATGTTAATCTATTGGACTTTAGCAATCATCTTTGGAGAACCCTCAAATTCATGACCAACAATTTTACAACAGAGACAAATAGGACTTGTACCAAGGAATTCCTTAGCAATATATCCCAGTCTTCTACAGTTATAACATATTGTTAAACCTCTCTTTCTTTTAAACGTTCCCCAACCTTTCCTGTATTGTGCACTACGATCACAGTGCTTGACCTGCAATCTGCAAAAATTCTTTATAGGTTCCTACATCCACTTATTAGTCCAAAAATTCTTTCTATGCATAGGAATAACACATCTTTCTTCATTCTTATTAGCTTTACTTAGATCAACTCTTTCTTCCAACTGTGCCCTAGTTTTCAGACTAGGACAAAATCTATCAAACATACCTAGATTCATGATTTCTAAATAAAAAATTTCACTTATCTTACTCTTATCAAATCACAAATCTTTAACTCTTTCAAGATCTTACCTATTTTCTTCAGATTGGATTTATTTTTTAGCACAAAGCTTCACAAGATGAGTAGAATATTGTGCACTAAAGCAACAGATCTATGCACAAAGCTTCTCTTTTCTTTCAGTTCCTAGAAATCATAGTTTCAGGTCCCGACAACAGAACCATTTGTTGGCAAAGGGGTAGACCCAGGGTTCAGCACTTCAACGATGCACCAAAAAAACCCTAACTACCGACTCTTTTGGCAACACCTGTGAAGCCGACAAATTATCACCCGAGGTAGAGGTAGGGGGTTACAGGACTCGGGTGTCTGTAACCAAGCTGGGACACATATACATGATTATAACACTTCTACAGAGTACTTAACAACAACATGCATAAACCCATTATTCTTATTCACACCGCATATCAAACCCTAAGTACATATCAACGCAGTAACAATGACAACATACACATCACACTTAGCATCATAAGTTAGATCTAGCACATTCAATATAAATAAAGCACTAAGAATTCATAGATCTGCACACTGAGCACCAAATCCTCCTTCCTAAAATTAGGTCACAACATAAATCCCACTTCTCTATCAAGCACAGAGCCTTACTTATACACTCTGTTGCACAAAGCAACTCAAAGCCACTTGCACTTAGCCTTCCAAGCTATTAACTTAGCCTTCACTACTTCTCCCTTACAATATTTACTTATTTATACTTTTACAATAAGTCCTAATCATGGGTAAACCCATGGGCCTACATCCCATAAATCCTAATACAAAAACCTAGGAAACCCTTTGATGGGTCCACAAAATGAGTGAGATCCGAGATCTCGGCTCTGCCTAGGCGTTCCTTCCTCAATCACTACGTTGAAGTCCAAAAAGTGGTCCTAACTCAACCAAGGTTTCCTCAAAACTTGGTCAAGGGCCAACATAGGGAATGCTTTTATTCTCTGGGTCAAAAACTTCGTCCACATGTTGCCTTTGTCCTATCCTTTCTATTTTGTAGAACATCTTCTACCTCTGAGAAGCTGGTAGGATGCACGCCATGAATAGGTTAAAAAATGATATACCTTGAATACTCGTTCTTTGTGCTCAACAAATTTCTAGTGTTATTTATTTGTGTTGTTTCTTCTGTTTAGTTCACGGTTCACTGTACGTTTGTTTTCTTGTCATCTGTTGTGGTGAATAGGGGGGATTGAATTTGACAATAATAAGGTTGAAGGATACATACCGAGATTGGTATGCAGTTCCACGCTTGTAGTTTTCTATTTGTTTTTTTTTTATGTTTTTTAGTTTTATTTTTTTTCCCTTTTCTTTGTCTTCATATAAATTGAAAATAGCTAAGAAACGACTTGAAAATCACAGTTTAAGAGATGAAACAAGTAATATATGTTGATTCATGTGAAATAGATATAGACTCCATTATACATGACAACATCGACGAGGTGTTGCATAGGAATGGGATTTTTAGATTGGATTCATTCTCGTATTCTATAGGAGATTGACTTTTTGATGCATTTCAGGTTCTACTACATTTCCGTTATTCCTCAATCGACCTGCGCAATGGATTGATAGATTATTTCTTGGGATGTTAAAAAATGGTGATGTTGAGGCATTGGATTCGTATGAATACGAATTGGCATCTAATTTTCTTTGGCAGTTGCATGGAATACATGATGTCACTACGTATTTTTCAAAGATGTGGTTGTCTTCATCTGCAATTCTGCCTGGACATGAGAGGGGACTTTAGGGAGATAAATTTTTTATATGGTGGTTGTCTAAGTGGCTCAATATATCAATTGGAATATGGGCATTGACAAGAAAAACAAGATATCTACTATTCAACAAAAATGCATCTAGCAATCCATACTGCATTTTGTTCCATGATGCCAATCCTGTCAGTGGTCATTATGAACCACTACTGTATAGAAAATTATCCATATGCAATCTTGGAGGACTTCATATTTACTTGTCCCTCATTTGAAAAGACCTTGAATCGCAGTGGAAATGGATTATGCATCGCATAGACTTTCATGGCTTGTAGATAGCAACAATTGTTGTATCTAGTTGTGGAGATAGTCTATTCAATGCAATTTTTTGTTTGGTAGAAACATAGTTCGATGTGAATTTGTTGCGGATTTACACTATACCATCCTTTTGCAATGCAATTATAAGAGGAAACCAACAAGATTTTAGATGCTTGCATCAACATATTTCACCATATCTCCTAGAAAATATGTCGACAATTGGAAGTTGGCGATAATACCTTGTAAACATGGCACTTCCATATGAAAAAGGAAATGTGGAGGGTGGCATATTCTGTTTGCAATGGCTATCTATCATATTCAGAGTAAATATCTAGGTCTGGTCATCCCTACTAGATGGCACTATCCATTCTTGGTCTTTTGATTCAAATTGTGATCGAACAATTGACATCATCTCGTTGAAAATAGATATGGCACATATCCATTATCAACCTTTTCTATGACATATCACTGGTTCAGGGTCTACTATCCATGCCACCCAAACCGCATCAAATCTTCATATGCATGGCATTCTTTTTAATGAGAATGAAACTCATCCCAGTTGCGATGAGGCCATACGTGGCTTAAACAAAAAATGTAGACTAAGTTATCACAACTTGAAAAAGGTCATGCGTGAAATTTGTCCCAGTTGTGATGAGGCCATACAGAGATTAAACAAAAAAATTAGACTAAGTTATCACAACTTGAAAAAGGTCATACGTGAGAGAAACAATATATTGGTAGTATAGGAAATATTGTCGGCTTAGGGTCCCATGTCAATGCCAGTCAAACCACATCGAATCTGCATAAGCGTCGCATGCTATTTAATCAAAATGAAATTCATCCCAGTTTCCATGAAGTCATTCTGGCCTTAAACAAGAAATGTAGACTAAGTTATCACAACTTTAAAAAGGTCATACGCGAGAGAAAAAAATACGTTACTATGCTTCCTTCTAGAGAGAAACTAACATATCAAAATCTAAAAAAAATTGTTTGTGCACAACACAACATAAACTGGCATGGTCGCATATCCCAAAATGTTCATGCAACTGTCTGAGAGGAAAAAATCACATTTCGTGGGCTAGAACCAACATCATGCATTACTACCAATGAAAACCAAGAAAAACTTTCTACCCATACTTCCCTACGAAAGAAATATGCAAGACAGACCTACATAAAAAAAATTAAAGGCACTCCTTCCATTGCATGTGAAATTTTCAATCAATTGAATTTCGCAAAACAGTAAGTCTTTCACACCTGATTTGGAAACATAATACCTCTGATTTACACTAAATGATAAAACATTTTCTAGTGGAAACATTTGTCTTCCATGCAAACAATCTCTTGAAAATGGAAAACTGCCACAGTGTGCAACCCTTGACCAAATAAGATGTAATACACCACTACCAGATGTAAGTGCACTTATAGAACTTGAAGAGAGACTTGTGTCTCTATGAATTGCATTTGCAGAAATCAGACCTTGGGGCTATAAACAACCCCAGATGGGATTAACAAGATCAATTATTAATGTGCTTGTTCAACTAGATGTTGTGTAAAACGCCTTGCTACAATTCATTAGCGACACAATGACAATTTTTGTGGCTCTCAAAAGGCGCTTGCAATACAAAAATTGATATTAGATAGGAAAAGTGTGTGTGCATGTTTTTATGAAAGCATTAAAATATTTGTGTTCCAGGGCCCTGTACAAAGCACATAACATTTGTATAAATGAGAACTGGAATAGTTTTCTTGGAGAAGAGGATGGCGGATCTACACAGACTCTTGAAACTGCTATTGAATTTGATACAAGTGATGAATCAAAGAATGAAACACCTGTTGAGACATTGGTGTATGGATTCATTGATTAACAGTGCATTCGTGACTTGCAAGACAAGATTGTCGAAATTGCACCTGCTGAGGGGCAACATCCACTTGGAATATTCAAGGACAAATTCACTGAGGAAATGAACTTCCCAACACTCTTCTATGGATTTCCACCTCCCACTGACATTACAGAATGATTCAATTACCATAAAATAGTTCGATGGGAGCTGTTACATTCAAGCGGTGACTTCTCTTGTCAGATAACAAATTTGTTTTTCAAAACAATGCGCATAATAATAGACCAAGTGTTGTTTTTCATGTGGGTGCAAATAAGAAAAGGATAGTTACAAGGAAGAAATTTGTTGGCCAAGGATGTCAAGTACAAAGTAAACCTAGGAAAAATCCCGAAATCTGATATTGGATACATAGATTTCAAAAACATTCACATCTCTCCTGACTATTTGCAACAAAACAAGAAAATTATTTTTGTAATGATCCGACAACTGGGCCCGCCAACATTTTTCATCATGTTTTCAAGTGTAGAGCATTGTTGGGATCCATTGGTGGCTATGGTATCTGACTTTTATAGGAACAAGAAACGTAAAAAACAAATCGATACATTGTAAAATAATGACATTGACTACCTCATAAGAAAAGACACAGTGACATGTACTCACTACTATAGACATAGAATAAATTCTTTGAGACAATTGATATGCCCTGATGAAAAGATATTCGGAAAAATATCGGACTATTTTTTTGTGACTGAATTCCATAATAGGGGGAATGAACATGACCATGCACTGTTGTGGATAGAGGGTGCATCGATCTATGGAGTTGAAAATAATTCACAGATCGAGAAGTTTGTGGAAAAATACATAACATGCAACACAAATCATTTGGATCCAGAACTTGCCAAAGTTCATAGACATTATCATACAAAAAGTTGTAGAAAACAAAAAAACTCGCATTGTAGATACAACTTCCCCATACCGCCAATGAGAGAAACAAGAATCATAGAGCCACTTAGTTTAGAGGGAAATGTTGTCATTGAGAAATCTAAATCCTTGTTCACATTTCTAGAACAACGAGAGTTTGATGAGTTGATGAGCTTCGATGACTTCTTGACAGAGATAAATCTATCAGAAGATGAGTACATTCAAGCCATAAAATGTACGCTTAAACAACCAACAGTTTTCCTTAAATGAAAAACTTTCCCATATCTAGAACAACAGTTTCTCCAAGGACATGCTAGTTATGTGGAATGCAAATACAGATGTGCAATACGTCGTCAATGCATATGCTGCAACATCATATTGTATCTCGTATATGAAAAATAGTGACAAATCTATGATAAGTGCATTCATAAGAATACACAAAGAACATGAAAGAAGTCATATTGATGCCATACAAATGATACGTATGCTTGGAAATACATTACTTAATCTTCAAAAAATGTCTTCTCAACAAGAAGTCCACATTGCACCTTCCCTGCCCCTCAATTGTAGTTCAAGAAAGTGTGTCTCCATAAACACATCTCCACTTGAGAAATGCACATTTGTTCTTAAATCACCATGTTTGCTAGAACAAGAGCCTAACAATTCATAAGATGTGTTATGTCTCTTTGTTATTGATTATTACCTCCAACGTCCATCTCCTATTAAGCATATATGCTTAGCAGAATTCGTATTGCATTACAAAAAAAATCGTGCTCCCATATCAAAAAGAAAAAAACCCTCTGTGATACAGTTTGTCAAATACAATAAACATTCTGACTATGAAAACTATTGTAGAAAAAAACTATTGTTATGCATTTTGTTCAATGAAAACGAAAACACATTAAAACATAACTTCCCTACATGGGAAGATGTGTATGTTGCCTCTAAGATATAGTGCAAATCAATGAAGCTATATTTACTTACAATGTTAATCCAACATGGGGTAATCTATAAAGTGCAGTTAATGAACTAGAAAACCCTTACAATCTTGATGAGACATTCACAAACCGAAAAACAACCAGAACTCCCTGCAAGTCCTATGACTTGCAAGCAGATTTGCCTCGTCCTCGAGCAAGTGGCATTGAAAAATGTATCAACCTTGGTTTTCAAGTCACAAAACATCCTTTCCTTATTGAAAATAATGATTTCCACTAAATTATACATCTATTGAATCGAGAACAACAAACAATTCTAAAGGACATTGCACTTAAAAAATGCTTGAGCATGCACACTCCTGTGCACGGTTTCCTTACAGGCGGAGCAGGAACATGCAAGACATTCACAATGAAAGAACTGTTCCAAATGATTATAAGAATCTATGATTCAAAAAATTCCTCTGATCCTATGAAACCAAAGTGCCTAATAGTTGCATACAGAGGAAAAGATGCATATAATCCAGGTGGAACAACATCCCACTCCGCATTTTTTATTCCTTTTAACAAGTCATAGTTTCTTCCACTTAGCAAGGAAATGTTAGATACCTTGTCTAATATTTATGATGAACTGCAATTTGTATTTATAGATGAGGCATATTTTATTAGAATTCGCTTCTTGTATTCCCTTGACAACCGACTAAGAAGCATAAAACATGTGCACACAAAATACTTTGTAAACATTAACATGATATTCTGTGGGGATCTTTACCAGGAACAACCCATCCAAGATTCTTTAATATTTGAACAACCTATGGTTAACATGCAAACAATGATGCATGACTTCTAGAGGGACAATATTAAATTCATTGAATTGCATACTACAATGTGCCAGACAAATGAAACATTTATTGCAATTCTGAATAGAATGCAGACAAACAACCAAACACATGATGAATTAACATATATCAATTCGAGGTGCTTGCAACCTGCAACAATAGACCCAACCTTCCCTTTCCTGTTCTACACAAATAAGGATGTTGCAATGCATAAAAGGTACAAGCTATTTCTCATGCATGGCGATGATATCATCATCAATTCAATTGACCTGGAAGAAGACAACCATGGAAATATGCCACATCATGAACATACAACCACTTTACCTTTGCGGCTTGTCCTGAAATTAGAAATGTTGGGTGAAATATATGCCTACAACTATGATTCACAGGATGTCTTTGTCAATGGTGCAAATGAAATACTCAAAGGCTATACCAAAACAAAAAATCTTAATGTCCTCTGGATTAAGTTCCATGAAGCTCATATAGGAAAGCAACAAGCAAGCAAGTTGGATTATCTATATCATTCAAACACTGCAAGCAATTGGACACCTATCTTGTGAATATCAAAGCTAGTATTGACATCAACAAAGGCACTTCGACTGAAGATTCAAAAATAGTTTCCAATTAAACTTCCATGTGCACATACACTCCACAGATCGCAAGGACTAACACTTGATAATGTTGCATTTCAGCCTGCTGGAATTCTAATACATGGACTTGTATACACAACATTGTCCCATGTTAGAAGCATAGAATCCTTGTATTTACTAATTCCTCTTACAAAAGATAATTTCAAAGTCAAACAAAAAGTTGATATTCAAATGCAACGCCTCAGGACTACCACAAAATGGCATCTGTAGTATGATTACCAATTCATACAAAAAAACTCATATGTATCAATTCTCTCGCTTAACACACACAACTTACATGCACAGATGGATGATATACTCAATGACTATGATACTGCAAGATACCAGATATATAAAATATGCAGAACAAAAACGAAATGCTAGAAATGACAGAATAACAGTAAAATATCCAGCATAATCTTCACAATACACAGAAATGATATACGAAATAGCAACAGAAATAGCACTTTGAATCAGATAGCAATGTTCACAGGCCTCTTCGAGGGGGCAACCTCCAATCGAGCAGCGCTCTGTTACAATAATCTCCAAGCTAGGGTTCTCATACCCTTGACTCCTATTTATACTAAAAAGAAGCATCTAGAGGAAATATCAGGGGGAATTAGAAGCGGTTGGAGTGTGCCCGAAGATTTGACCGTTTCTCCCTTGTTGCGTTGGCATACCTCACATTCAGCCACAAAATTACGAATGTCATGTTTCATACCATCCCAGAAAAAGGAACGTTTAACTCTGTCATATGTTTTAGTGAACCCTGAGTGCCCCACTGTGGGTGTAGCATGAAGCTCAGAGAGTACCGTGGATTTGAGCTTGGATTCTTTACTTAAATACAAGCGACCTTTGTATCGAAGCTCATCCTGAAGCCAAGAGTACCCTGAGGGAGCCTGGGCCTTGTTCTTCAGTTGCTGAATTAGATGTGAGCTTTTGGGGTCTTGCAGCCATTCTTGGTGCACAGCTTGCAGCCAATCTGGTACAATGAAGGAAAGAGAAAAAAGGGATCCTTCTTCTTCATATTTCCTGGACAGTGCATCTGCCACTACATTGTCTTTTCCCTTCTTGTA
>ML809018.1:181490-203628 GCA_009831015.1 Picea engelmannii
AGGAAGATCCTTCTAGAAGCGGAAGCTTCTATTAGGTCTTCTTACATCCGCCTTATTCTATTTTATTGAAAGGTCTTATTAATATTTACCTTTATTACATCCGAATACATTGATCTACCTATGTGTGGGTTAGGACCTTAACAGATACAATGAAATCTGATATCCTGTTCTTGCAGGAAACATACATGGAATTATGCATGCAAAACAAACAATTTCCAAATCACAATTTTATATCAAGTTATATTACACATGGGGTGATGATATTGGTGAAAAAACATGTAACAATTTTGGAGCATACACATTTCGAAGAAAAGAATGTTGAGATGGTGCTTGCAAAAATATTTTTCCATGGAACATAAATTGCAATACTGAATTTGTATGTTTCTCCACATGCAACATTCTCCAACATACTAAATGTTCTTTCCAATGCATTAGAACATTTGCATCTGAACGAAACCATTGTGATTGTAGGAGACTTCAATATTTACATGCTACAAAATAATGCCAGAACAAAAGAATTGGAAAACTACATGCGCAAATACAGTCTCCGCTTTCTTTTGAACAACACAAGCCATGTACAAAACACACTTATTTACAATGTATGGTCGAATGTGCACATTTCTCAATACATCATCTTTGTCTTAGACACATACTGGTCTGATCACAATACAATTGGTATTGCACTTGAATTATGATATATATATCAAACATATTGCAAAGTCATATTTCTATGTTTCAAAGCATATATGTCTAGCTTGTTGCAAAAAACCAAATTATCCAACTTCTTAGTTTTCCCTGGTTTGTACACATACTAGTCTGATCACCATACAATTGGTATTACACTTGAATTATGAAATATACATCAAACATATTGTAGAATCATATTTCTATGATTCAAAGCATATATGTCTATCTTGTTGCAGAAAATCAAGATATCCAACTTCTTAGTTTTCCCTAGTTTTTAATTGATTTTGGTCACAATTGTTTTCTACAAAAATAAAATAAATAATATATATATATACATACACACACACATACACACACAAACTTGGATGAACAAAAGAAAAGGTACATTCTTCTAACACTATATGTTACTCTATTCCTTTTATTCTATTTTATTTAGTCTATGTACATAGTACTTTCTTTTTTCTTTACATGTCAACTTATGTTCATGTGTGTTTTGTTTTGTGCTTTTTTTCATAAAAAAAAATAGGAAAACTATACACCACAAAGAACTCCTAACCAAAAATGTGGAAGAATACATGAAAAGGTTCATATTTCTACCCGTGTTCCATATCCAATAGTTTTTCATTTAATCTGTCTATATTTGTTGCACTGGTTTGCAGCTCTATTTTTTTTTCTCCTTGGATACTCCATATGTTCCTGTACATTAACTTGTCTTCATGTCAATTCTATTTTTTGTGTTTCTATCTTGAATTTAATAAATTTTTACTCCATAATTTTTTTCATGTGTTCCTACGTAGCATCTTTTTTTCATGTCCATTGTATTCTTTGTATTGCTACATTGAAACAATAACATAGTAATTGGGCACAAGGTTGGATCCTTGTGTGCTAGGTCTGAAAAAGATGAGGTGCAATTTGTCGCAGCAAATACAACACGTATGCCTAAGACTAAGAGGTATGGTTACAAAAAAATCTGATCTGCATACGTTGTGTAAGTTCTCCAATATAGTTTTAAGAAATTAGCTATTTCATTTGTTTGACAAGTGGAGACAAAAAAATATTTTCAAAAATTATTCACTAATGTAATTTATTCTATTTGTACACAAACATGGAATGAAGAAGCGGTCGGTCAGACTCGTGATAAATTATAGCATTATATAAATTACTATAAATCTTGGTAAAATGTTATAATATTCTATAAATTACTAAATCTCATGTTGCGGTCGGTTGGACTCATCGTACATAGGCATGGCTATAAATGTGAACCCGTGAGTCTGCCAACCCACACACCGTGTCACATCTATTTTATACTATATCTCTATTTTATTTTTTTATGTAAGTTAGAAGTTATATATATAAAAGGCCTTCAAAAACCAAATTAGAGGTACAAAATATAGAGATTAGTCGTACTGTAGTTACTGGACTACCCCAACAAAGGGGAAACCAGTCCAGCTAGCAGGGGAGTCAAGCATAGGTAGTGTAACAGTCTAATAAAACAGTCTCAAACTGTTTGGACAACAACTAAAAAAAAGAGAAACTATTGAAACTTGAAGTGCCCCTATTGGCTTAAACATTTGGCAAATAACCTGGCCAGGTGGCATGGACAGCCTCGGACCAAGGTTCCTCATCGACGTATGTCACTTGATTTTCCCACTGCATTCCAGCTTCCACGCTGCTCTTGTTTCTGTCAACATCTGGCGAGGTGTCCTACAACGCGCGTTGTGTTGTGTCCACCTCCACGGCCATGTCCTCATGCTTGGCTTACGCCATCCCATTCCCTGCGAAGTGTTATGTCTGGGCGTTTCCTTCCCTGGTCGCTACACAGGGTTCCTCTACTGAAGCCGCACCTACCGGGTCTGAGGGGAAAGTCTCTTGAAGGGAGGAGAGGATTTGAAGAAGGACCGCGACTTTTCCATCTGTGGCTTGGAGACGGAATTGAAGGTCCTCCACCCCCTGACGGAGTTCAAAGACCAGACCGAAGAGAATAGTGAGTCTTTCTTTCAGCTGCATGTCAAAGAAAGAGTCAAAGGACTGGTTCTCAGTGTTTCGAGGCTTGCGAGGAGGAGGTGGCGCTCCCATGGTCTTCCTTGAGGAATCAATAACTCGTGCAAGGTGGGTCTCATCCATTGGGGGGACAAGAAGGTGTCGCAAGGAGGAACATGACAGCCTAGAGATGATAGCTAAGTAGTCAAACTGCGAAATAGGTGGATCGGGGGAGGCAGGAAGAACTGACTCGGGCTGAAGGGACAGGGAGGAACAAGTGGAAGCCGACTTAGGGGGCGAGACAGAAGGCCGACGTGGTTTCCATGGAGAGCCTCTTCACAGCCACCCCCTTTGGCACAGCATGAGGTTCGTAGCATGAAAGCCAAAGGAAACCAGGTGCAATAGGCAGAGGTAGAGTGCTTGGAGTCGAACAAGGGCTGCAATTGTCATGAAGGTTCGGGTTGCATCAGGCCATGACAGCGGAGGGGAGAGCTAGTCAGGTCACGAGCGGAGACGGGAGGCAGACACAAGCAACCAGGACATGGAATGAATCGTGAAAGGAGAAGGAAGCTGCATAGTTAATCCGTTGCGACGTCGTAATGGCGATTTAATGCAGGATCGGGGTGGCGGGTGATGGTACGAGCTCGCCACATGGCTCTGTGCCTCGTTGGCTGATCTGTGCCTCCTCCTCGTGCTAGGTGTTCCACACTAGCAACCCATCTGGGGGTGTGTCCACTGCTTTATCTTTGCGAATACATTGTTGGAGAATAGGGTGATTAGGTTCCAGGGCCATGTTGCAAAGGAGTTCTGGTCCCCTCCATTTGGTCCCCATATTAGCTAGTTCATCCGCAACTTGATTCGCCTTCCTCCTGATATGAGCAGGTATGACAGCCTGATTTGGTTGCAATAAGTCTGTGATAATCTGTAGCCCGTGTGAGAGTCTCAAACTAGGCGACATTATGTCCGAGTTTGCTCCATTTAAAATTCTATAGAGCAGATTGATGATGATTTGAGAATCCCCCTCGACGATTAGCTTGGTGAAATTGTTTTCAATGGCTAATTGCAATCCTCTAATGATCCCCCAAAGTTCCGCTGCGTTGTTTTTGGAATGACCAAGGGAGCCGACTCTTATGAGAATGATGTGCCCATGATTGTTGCGGAAGAATACTCCATAGCCCACTGCGCCTGGATTGCCTTTAGAGGCTCCGTCAAAATTGAGCTTGATGAAATCGATTGGGAGGGGAGACCAAAAGGAGGGGATGCTGAGAGGGGGGGGAAGAGAAGAGGGGGGGAAAATGTTATGAGAAGGAAGAGGATTCCAGTACTGAAGGATTAGGAGTTCGGAGGGAATGTTGATCAAGTCTTTGTTGGTCCACAGCTGAAGGTTGAGAGTTTCCAGGATATTGCAGTGGCATTGATTCCAGCAGTGTTTCCATGGGAGGGAGACATTTCTGAATATCCTTCTTTTCCTTTCTTTCTAATTTTTCCAAAGGATGAAGCTTGGAAGTAATTTCCAAGTAAGATTGAGGAGGGGAGAATGGAAATCCTGGTCCCTCCAGTGCGTAATGGTGTTGATGATACTATCTCTATTGCGATCTGAGGTGCGCATGATAAGCGCCACTTGATCCCAAATTTGAGCAGTGTAAGGGAAATAATTGAGGAGATGATTCATGGTTTCATCTGCCTCTCCACAAAGCATGCAAATAGAGGGCCCAACAAAACCCCTTTTTGAGAGGTTATCACAGGTTAGAATACTTGAGTGGGAGACAAGCCAGAGAAAGAGGGTGATTTTTGGCCAGTGTCTACTTGAGTTTTGATATGATAGGCTTCCTTCATACTATAGGTGCCCCGTGGTCAGTACCCCCAATGAAGGATATCCTCTCCTGCAATTTTGGGAATTTTTCGTTTGGCCATTTCTTCTTGCCAGGGTACCAAATCCACATACACTTCCAGATTAATGTGTTCCCTGTTCAGGTGCCAGCATCGCCAGGTGTCTTTTGGGGAATTGTCCAGCCAATAGTCAGCTACTCTTGTTAGGCCCACAAGTGTAGCCTGGGTGCTAATGTACCTAGCCCAATCCTCATTGTCCAAAACTGGCCACTGTTGCTAGGAATATTTCCAGAAAAGAGTTGTTTTCCCATTTCTGATTTCCCAGAAGGCATGCCGAGTCACCAGCTGTCTATTCTGCTTAGCTGTTGTCTAGATTAAGGAGCCTGGGTTGTCCCCATTCCATCGAATTAGGTTCTTTTCCACCACATTTGGTGCATATTTCTTCCTCCAAAGTCTTGCCCAGAGATCCTTGGGGTTTTTTAGCCACCGCCACCAAATTTTGGTGCTTAGAACTTTGTTCATCATAAAGGGATCTCGTAATCCCAAGCTTCCTTGTTCTTTGGGTCGACATAGTTTGTCCCAGCTGACCAGCGCTATTTTCTTCCCTGAGTTGAGGCCTTTCCAGATGAAGTTTCTTTGTAATATTTTAATGGTCGTGAGAACGAACTTTGGGGCAGCCAACACTTAGAAGGTGTAGACAAGAAGGGCTTGAAGAACAACTTGGAGAAGAATAAGACGACTGGGAAGGTTTAAGACTCTGAAGGTCCAGGAAGAAAGCCTCTTGGTAAAGGAGGATAGTAGATGTTCCCAAGAGGATTTCCGGAGGGAATTGTTAATCAGGGGAATGCCAAGGTATTTGGACAGAAGGGAGCTTCTGTTGAAACCTAGGAGATTAGAGATATGGTGTTGAATCAGAGGGTGCATATTGAAGAAGAAGATTTGGGACTTATCCTTGTTGCAGTCAAGACCCGAAGCGTCTGAAAAGGTTTGGAGGATCACTAGGAGAGAGTTGGCTTCACGGACAGTTGGGGTGCCCATCAAAAGCGTGTCATCCACAAATTGACTATGCGAGATAGGAGGGGAGATGCCATGCAATGGAAGGCCTGTCAGTAAGTTTCTTTCAACAGCTGCATGGATGGAACGACTAAGACCTTCGGCCATAATGATGAAGAGGAAAGGGGAAAGAGGCTCTCCTTTTCTAATTCCTCTTGAGGGGGAGAAGGGTCGAGAGGGAACACCATTGATAAGAATGGAGAAGAATGTCGAGGAGGTTAGATTCAGAATCCAAGTCACCCAACGCTGATCAAAGCCAAAATCTAGGAGCATTTCCCGCATGTATTCGCAACTTATCTTATCAAAGGCTTTAGAGAGGTCTAATTTGAGGAGAATACCTGGTGTTTTGGTCTTCTGCAGAGAGTGGATCACTTCATCAGCTAGGATGATGTTGTCTAGGATTTGTCTGCCTTCGACATAGCCTGATTGCTCTGGGGATATGATTGTCGGTAAGATTGGCTTGAGTCTCCGGGCAATCACTTTTGTTAGGAGTTTGTAGATGACATTGCATACAACTATGGGTCTGAACTGCTTAGGATGGTGAGGCTGCTCCTCTTTAGGTACCAGGGTGAGGAAAGTTGCATTAAGAGACTGGAGGACTTTTCCAGTGGCTCTAGAGTCTTCAATAATTTCCCAAACCTCTACCCTGATCATCGGCCAACAATGGTGGAAAAAATCGCTGGTGAAGCCATCGGGTCCAAGAGCCTTGCATTTGTGGGTGTCCTGAAGCACTTGATCCACTTCCTCGATTGTAATGGGCCAGAGCAGGGATGAGTTTTTCTCCTGGGTAATGAGGGAGGGCACATGCTGTGTAACCTTAGTAATGGCCTCATATCTATCCAGGAGTTTATTGTGAGGAGATCTTGGTAATAGTCGATCAAGGTCATTTTCATGTCTTCATGGGAATGAATGGTCTCTTGGTCTGCGGAGATAAGATGTGTGATTTTATTAGAATGCCTTATGTGGATGACATTTATGTGAAAGAATTTGGTGTTGCGTTCCCCTTCCTTGAGCCATTGAATGCGCGATTTCTGTTTCCATAAAATCTCTTCTTGTCTTTTCCTGGCCTCTAGCTGTTGATTTACTTTTACTTCCTAGGATTTTAGCTCGTTCGTTAGCCCCTGCATCCTAATATGGTTTTGAATCTCATCCATTTGTTTTGATAGCTACTCTTGGGAGTCAAAGATATTTCCAAAGTTTTTCTTATTCCAGAGTTTGAGAATTTGTTTGAGGTTCTTTAACTTTTGCTAAAATCTGTACATTTTGGAGCCATGAGAGACCTCTACCTCCCTCCACTAGTCCTGGATTTTTTCTTGGAAATCGGGATGGTCGAGCCAGAACTGTTCAAAACTGAAGGGTTTCTTTCCAGGTGTGGCTGGCACATCCAACCATAGCTGTATAGGCCAGTGATCTGAGTCAGAGAAATTCAAGATAGTAGCTTCCAGAGCCGTTCCTTCCATCATAAGGGAGTGAGAGATGAGGAATCGATCTAGTTTGCAAGCAATTTGGTGTATTCCGATTCTTCTATCTGTCCAAGTGTGAATGCCATTGATGGATTCCAGGTTGATAAGGTGAAGGTTTTCTATGAGGCTGTTGAAATCACTAGAGTCCCGATCCAGTCATCTTGATCCCCCTTTTTTTTCCTCTAGGCTGCGAATGATATTGAAATCTCCACCAACAATCCATCTATTATGCTGAGTTAGATTGGATAGGTAATCCAGGTTCCTGAGGAAAGCCTGCTTATCCCTTGGGCTGGTTGGGCCGTAGACATTGGTCAGGTGTCCCGGCTTATTAGAGCCAATAAGCCTATAATCCGTAGTAATGGACCACTTGGTGGCGAGAAAGTTTTCCAGCAGCACTGAGTTGGTGTTCCAGAGGATAGCCAATCCTCCAGCTGTGCCTGTGGCTGTGGTTGAAGTTGCTTCCCCTTGCTTCCAAAAGTAGGGAAGTAGCTTGTTGATTTATTCTGAAGTGCATTTTGTTTCCTGCAATAGTACTATGTCAGGTTTTTCCACAAAGATCAGATCTCGTAGCATTTTTTGCTTTCTATGTCCATTGAGGCCTATGATATTCCATGAGATGATCTTCATGATGACAGGGGGGTAGGGAGAGGAGGGAAGATGTCCAAGATCAGGTGGATTTTCCCTGAGTTTACCATGAAGTGGCCTATTTCTTGTATAATCTTATTAGTAGATTTCCTCCCTCTTTTCTTTTTATCTTTCTGAGTTTTACTTGGGTTTTTTGTCTGACTGCCCTGTATTCCCAGACCTTTGTTAGATCGAGCTAAGGATCCAGTTGAGGATTTGAGAAATACCTTGTGCACCTTACGTAATTGATCCCTGGGTATGGTGTAAAGTTTTTAATGCCTGTAGGCGTGCTCGAGGTGCTCTAGATCCACCCTGGATAGTTCTTGCTCCTCCAGCTCCATTTCTGCATCCCCGTCCTCTATCTCCAGAAAGTCTTGTGGGTCCTGAGCCACGTCTAGGGGGGGGAGATCTAACTCCTTACCCTGTGGGGGCTGTTCATCCCCTTGGCTTGTAGATTGGGGGCATTATCCAGATGTGGTTCATTGGGGTGTATAAGGGTTGTGGGGTTCTCTGGTTGATCTTGTAGAATTGCAAATTTATTACTAATTGAGGGATCCTTACTTAATTGGGCTGGTTGCTTTCTTCCTCCTTGTCTTATTTTCCCTGCTGGTTGTGCAAAGCTTTCCTTGTCTTTGCCACTTTCTGGGTTCCCTTCTTTGTGAGCAGTATTGAGAGGGAACTCTCTGAAAAGATGACCGTGTTTGTGGAATTTCCTGCATCGGAACATAATGTGTTCGTAGTTGATGGTTTGGGTCTAGTCCTCGTCATGATATTCGAGTATGATGGATCTTGGGAGCATCTTGGCTATGTTCAGGTACACACAGATGTGCACATAAGAGGTGTAGCACCTCTGCTTGGTGGCTTCGAAAGACTTAACATAGATGCATATGGTGTTGCATATGCCAGCCAGAACCTCCTCCAGCCAGAATTCATGGGGGAGAGAGTACAGTCTGATCCATACAGGTGCATGGGAAAATTCCTCCTTTTCAGGGCTAAACTTCTCAGTCTAGAATCTTAAGAAGAGTCATGTCGAGTTATAAAAGTACGGCCCCCCATCAAAGATGCGATTGTGATCCTCGAGGTTGTGGAGTATGATTGTGAAGAACCCCTTGGAACCCAGTTGTAGCCCATAGTGTCCTTTTGGCTTCCACTAGTATTGTATCCATTTGACCAGATCGTGCTCAGAAGGCCAGAGCCCTAGGAATTTTCCCACCAAGGCATAGTCTCTCATATATTGCTTTTGCTCTTCTATGTGTGGTGAGCTGATAACATATTTTGGGGCCTGTGGAGCTTGTGGGATACATTTACCTGGCATCCATGGAGTTGATGCAGTAGTTGGGATAGTCACATTCTTTGGATCGATGTCCATCTCCCGATCCTTGAAGGTCCTTCCGCTAGAAGTTTCGAGTGCAAATCTGGTGGGGGCTCAAAGGTTAGTCATTTCGTACCTTCTGCAGAGTTTTCATTTGATGTGGCTTGGCTGTAGGAGGCGCCATTCATCCCTCCCTCCCTGCAAGACATGAGCCCCAACAGGGCAGGCATTGTGGCAACGCGGCTCAGAGCCACTGAAGAACCCAAAACCCTTGGCTCAGAGCGTTGTCTCTTTTCCTGTAATTTTATTTACCATTTGATTTTCCATATCTCTATTTTATTACTCTTTATACATATTCCTTAATTTTTTCTTTACATGTCAACTTATGTTCATGTCCATTTTGTTTTTGTTCCCTTTTTCAGAGAAACAAATAGGAAAACTAGACATGGCAAAGAACTCTCAACCAGAAATGTAGAAGAATCCATGCAAAAGGGTGTATTTATACCCATGTTCCATATCCAATAGTTTTTCATTTACTCTGTTTGTATTTGTTGAACTGGTTTGCAGCTCTGTTTTGTTTTCCTCCTTGGATACTCCATATATTCCTCTACATTAACTCGTCTTTGTGTCAATTAGATTTTCTATGTTGTTATCTTGAAATAAATAAATTTGTACTCCATCTTTTTTTTTTTCATGTGTTCCTATGTAGCAGCTTTCTTTCATGTCGATTGTATTCTTTGTATTGTGAGACATACAATTATCAAGTCGCTTTCTTTTTCCTCTTCTATACTTATCCTTTCTCCCTTTTTTTCTTCCCCTCTATTATCCATTTTTTATTCTAAAATTAGTCCCATGTCTATGCTCGTGGGTTCCTAGGATGACAGAGCAACATATTCCATGTCCATATATATCCTTACATGACGAGTCCAACCGACCGCCATTCATTTTCATAGTTGGAAAATTTTATGGCCACGGGTTACTGCATAGGCACCATCGAACTCTCATGCCTCGTGTTCGCGATATACATCTTGTGCCCAAAACTTCGATGATCTACAATTCGACCCCAGACTCAAAGCTTGCAACTTATTTTTCCCAGCATCTGTTGATATTTCAAAGCATATGTTGATATTTTTCCCAATTTGTTTCCACAGTTAACCAATTTTATGGCCACGGGTTCCCCCCAATGCATCATCGAACTCCCATGCCCCGTGTTCAGATATATATCTTGCATCCAAAACTCCGGTTATCTACAATTCAACCTGGACTCCTCAAACTCGCAAGCCTCACTATTTATCGAACTCACAAATTGTATATCCATCTATATATTGACATCAAGAGTCTGAATGCGTGCTTTTGTTTCCTTAGCCAATTTTATGGCCGTGGGTTCCTGGGTACGTGTTATCAAACTCTCATTCCCTGTGTTCCGAGTATACATCTTGCATCCAAAACTTGGGTGATAGACAATTCCACCATGGACTCCTAGGTTCAAAAACATACCAAAGCATATTTAATTCTCCTCCATGCCCGCCACATTCAACCCTTCCCAATACACATTAATTATGATTTTACTGGTGATAGATCACCACAAATGTTTGAAAATATTGGCATTAATAAGCGGAAAGCTCGAGGTAATATCCCATTAAAATTAATTAATGGGAGAATATTATGGAATATGATTAGTTTCTTTCTGTCAATCTTGAATTTGCAAAAAAATGTTGGTTGTTTTGGTTTTTTTAAAACGTCATCATAGCAAGAATGCAATATTGTGTTGGCTCACTGTCATCTACAAAGGTGTTCACATGATGATGTTCTTTAGTATTGTGCATATCATTTTTGAACCTTATAGGTTCTCATATTTGAGAGTATGCTTGCATATGAAAATGTTGCTCCACCCTTCCAATTTGAACATAGTTTGCATTTGGGCCACAGAGAACAGTAATAAAATAAAATAATATGAAAATTGTTTAAGTAAATATAAACAAGTTATCTTTTGAATTGAACCTTCTTTTGTCAAGATCCATGTATATTACATAGTTGTCAATGTTTTCCTCGCTTTTCAATAGTTTCTCGATTTCCTTGCCATCTTCACACACTTTCCCAATGAAAATTGATGACGCTTTTATTAGCTTTGAAAAGATTGGCATTAAAAGGCAAAAAGGTCGAGGACATCTCCCATTAAAACACATTGAACCAATATTTACCAGATATTATATTATGATGTTGTAGCATCCATTTTAAATACAATGAGGAGCAAAGGAAGGTTTTCATCACCTTATGGCTGTAGCTTGACAACATTTCTATGGATATACCCTGAATATTTTTGAGCACGAGGACCATCATTTTCAGTGGTCCATAGCTTATGACTACTACTCCTCCACTTCTTCCAATATGAAAGTTATCTCGACATATGAAATTGCAACAATAGGTTGTATCCCTGGTTTTTTTCACTTTAAGTACTTGGTCATGTGTTGCGCCGAGAACTATATTACAAACCAACGGATTGTTTATATGGGAAACCATTTCCAAATCTCCCTATCACCTCAAGTATTTTGAAATATGTTAACACTTCCCGACCCAACGCCTACTTTCAAGGGTGAGAACTGAAAACAGTTCTTAAAGAATCATGGTAATTAATTGGACCTCTTACCAAAGTTATTACAGAACCTAGCGCCCACTCCCCAGGACATGGCAATATTATAGGTTAGTGCATGTAAAAAAAAAATCGGAAAATTGCATGGGTTTTCATGAGGACAACGAGATAAGAAAGTGCAACCGACATATCTTGGATGATTCTGTATATTTTATATTTTATGGTCAAGGAAAAAACCATCTTCCATTGTCACAAGTTGATTTCCATTCAAATCTCTTCTTAGTTATTGTAATATAGAAGGTAGAAGAAATTTGTTATGCCATATTATTTATTTTTCATTGTACTAAATTGCTATCCATTTCCTGGACTATCTATGTGTAGGAAGTTGAACTCTGAATTTGACCCAGTAAAATTCTTATGCCAAAAATTATGGAGACACGATGCTTGCCAACAATTTTATAAGGTCTTTAATTATTTTGTTTCGGTTTTTAAAGCATTGATATTTTGAAAGTATTTTCCCTAGTTTTCTGGCCAACCGATAATATTCCTGGATAGGAAGGGAAGACTAGAATAAATGGAGAACTATAATGTTATAAGGAGTTTTGGGTCTAAACAAAATCTTTGCTTCCTTCCATGTCACATATCTGGTACAATGGTTTTTGATGGAATAAAAAGGGAGTACATCTACTGGTTGCATTTTTTCCATGAAAAAAAGAAAGGAAAATTCATCTCTCTGCCTTGGAAATTCTAGGATTTCATGGTCAGGAACCGCTTCAACATTTATTTCACCGACACTATCCTGAATGAACTATGTACCAGTACCAATGATTTTCACAAGAAGAACTAAAAATACCCGAGTGAAAAAAGTGCCCAATCCCTGACCGCCACAACCAAGACCACAACATCTTGTAGAAGTACTCTAATGGCTTGCCCAAGTAAAAAAGTCACACACATTTCTTTAGGTGGAGGAGGATATAAGAACCCTCCCTCTGACAAAATTGAAATTTGTCAAAAACTTCCTGTGGGAAAAAAATGGAAAACAATAGTCCAAGAACAGGAGGGACCGACGAGAGAAATTGATATCTACGATCTCTCCCTCAAAGATATGGAACTAGAAATTGACATTGACAAAATGTTCCCTGACGACGACCACCTAGAGAGCACTGCTCCGCACAATCCTGGGATGGAAATAATTGGCATAGATACATTGGATGAAGAAGATTCTTTTTCATTTCAAAGCGTTTCTTTTTACAACAAATCAAAAAAATTGATTATTGAAAACAGAGATGTAAAGAATAAGAAAGGAACATCTTGTTCAAAATTCAACCTACGCAACATGTGCCCTTCCTAGATATCCAAGATGCATCGAGTAACTGGATATGCTCTAGACAACTCTATTAGCATCCTTGAAATGGAAAACCTCATGTTAAAGAAGAAAATCAAAGAATTGGAGGCAACTATAATTCCTATTCCAATGTTTTCTACTCCTTTGGCAATGGTCGAGTCCACCACACCTGCGCAAAATTTAAAAGGATCAACAAGCCTTCTGACATCAGCCCAAGGCCATGTGGAAAATAATATAAACAAAAGAATATAATTAATAACAGAAGCTTGGGAGATGTCAAAGAATATGGTCTCTTTTGGAACAAGACCACAAGATTTTCATGAGTTTCTGCAAGCAGATCTCAAGAATGAGCAATGTTTTTATCTCGATGTCATTTTACCATTTGGTGTTAAAGTTACCGTTATGACAGAATTTAGAAGAAGACAGGAGGATCTCCCTTCCCTGGATCGAATAGACCAACTAAATGCATGCTTGAAAGAAAAGGTAAAGAACTTGAATGGTATCATTCAAGAATGTAGCAAGACCATATCTAAAAGAGACAAAATATTCAAGAAACTAACTGGGATAGATGTAGCTGCTAGCACTAATGAATTCCAAGACCCAAAATTGATATTCAACTCATTGTTTTTAACCAAGAAAGCATTTGATGATCAAGTTCATATCTATAAAATACTATCATTTGAAAATTTCCATGGCATTCTTGAATATGGTGAAGATGACGTGAAAATTTGGCTAGTCAGTCATGCGATTACAAACCAAGATATTGAAGAAGCATAGAACAACTTTTATTTTGATCTAAGGGACTTGGAAAGTGAATTCTTCAATATAAAATCCAACATGAAACGAACGTGGTGCCCATGAGGAGCTACATCGAAGAATGTTTGAAAAAGGTTGTTGACCAAATTACCAATGAAGGTCAAAGCCTGGGAAATCCATAAAAGGACATCAGTGAGCAAATGAAAAGGAGTGAGACACCATCATAGAAATTTGATATTTATTACATTCTTTTGTCTTCATCAACTTATTCTAACAAAGCTTTAACCCAGATTTGACAATTTTCTCTTTCTTCTTTCCAGGTTTTGTTGTTTTCCATCGATGACTTTCTTCTTTATACAAACTTCATTCTTGTACATATTTTCTTTGTAGTCCATGATAGTCCAAATCATAGTCATTTTGGAAAACAAATTTTTATTTCACAGAATATGTACTGAACTATAGTTTGTTTTACAAATTCGAAGACAACTTTGTTTGGGAAATATTCTCAAATGTATTTTGTGACCCAGTTTATCTGAATATAAATATTTGGGGTTGTTCTATGTTGATATTCAATGCTTGGTGTTGTTATTTGAAACTTGTATTTCTTCATAAAATTAACTCATTTCCCTATACATGTTCCTATTCTATATTGTGCATATATTGCAGCTTCCTATATTTTAGAATATTCTTTGATATACAAAATGTAAAGTCATATATTTTTTTCTCTATTCCTTGTAGGTTTGAGAAAAACATTTCAAGCCCAAAACACCATTAAAATTCGAACATGGTTTAAATTTAGACCACAAATAATCTATTAAGATACATTAATATGGATACATTTTAAATAAACATAAACAAAATCCCTTTAAAATTGAACCTGACTTTCTCGAGCTCCTGGATTGCTCGCAAGTTGATCGGTTAGTGGAATGTCAAATCCTCATTTCCATCTATATATTCACATCAGGAACCTGATTGACAACTGTCCCTTTCAACACTTGGAAAAATATCTCACCGCGACATCCCAACTTAGTGCTATCACATTCTTATCCTGCGTGTTCCGTTATATACATCTTGCACCCAACACTTCTGTCATATACATTTTGCACCCAACAATTATGTGATAAAAGATAAAGTATAGAAGAGGAAAAATAAGGGTTAATATATTAACATCTGTGATATATATCCCATTTTATTGCAAGATCTTTTTTTCATGTTTCTGGAGAAGTTATATACGTATTTCATATACTTGGAAAGAAGTGTGAAGGTGACAGGCATAGAAAACAATCACTAGGAATTGGAAATTGTCTAAAACCGCCAACCCAATGATCCGTGAAAGAGATTGCAAGAAATACTCATGGAAAGTAGTCGAATGGGATTCAAAATAGGGTGGTAAGGGTTCCCGAGGAGACGTAAGGCCTCGACTATCAAATTGTATATATCGAAACATTTCAGTGCAAAATGTGTAACACGAAGAGGGTATTCTTGCCATCCGCAATTCAAATTCATTCTTCTTTCACTATTGACAACTTATTGCACAAATTTTATTATTGGCATTAAAAAGAAAATAACATATTCAACAATGATTTATGGGAGCTCGACCGACCCCTGGGTTGGCACTATTATAAATCTTGCACCCAAAAGTTACGTCATCTACAATTCTGTCATATACATATTGCACCCAAAACTTCTATGGTCTACAATTCATCCACATATTGGAACATGGTTTGCATTTGGACCACAAATAATCTATTAAGATACATTAATATAAATAAAATTTAAATAAATATATTTAAACTCAAACCTGATTTTTTTCAAACTCGTGGATTGGTCCTATATCGTCACATCGTGAACCTGATCGACCGCAGTTCCTTTCAAAACTTATCCAATTACATATCCACGGGGTCATGACTTAGCGCTATTGGATTTAGCAAATAAATTATTCAACAATGATTTACGGGAGCCCAACCGACCCCTGGGTTGGTGCTATTATAAATCTTGCACCCAAAAGTTATGTCATCTACAGTTCTGCCATATACATCTTGCACCCAAAACTTTCGTGGTCTACAACTCATCCACATATTGGAACATGGTTTTCATTTGGACCACAAATACTCTATTAATATACATTAATATAAATACAATTTAAATAAATATATTTAAACTTGAACCTGACTTTTTTTGAACTCGTGGATTGGTCCTATATTGTCACATCATGAGCCTGACCGTCCATAGTTCCTTTCAAAACTTAGCCAATTATCTCTCCGTGGGGTCATGAATTAGCACTATCGAATGTTTATGCCTCCTTTTCCATGATATACGTATTCAACAGTGATTTACAGGAGTCTGACTGACCCCTGGGTTGGCGCTATTATAAACCTTGCACCCAAAACTTTTGTCATCTACAAATGTACGATATACATCTTTCACCCAAAACTTTTTTACTCTACAATTCATCGTGACTTAGCGCTATCGATTTCTTATGCCCCCTGTTCCATGATATACACTTTTCACACAACACTTCTGTGATATATATTTTTCACCAAATTCTTGCGTCATTTACAATTTGACCCCGGTTATAGAGCCCTCCTACCTAGGAATCCATGATCTAAAGCATGGCTAGGCATCGAATGGCTAGCATTCGGTCGAAGTCATGATATAAAAGAATCAACACAAATGTGAACCGGTGCATCCACCAATGCGTGCATTGGGACATTTTTGGAAAAATGACTAAGTAACGAGAAAGAGAGAGTGGAGTGGAAAAACAAACGAGAATTTGGTTGAGTATAGAAGAGGGAAAAAAAGGTCCAATATATTCAAATATGCAATAGATATTCCATTTCCTAGAAATATATTTTATGTATGTTTCTAGAGAAGTTGTACGCATATTTCATATACTTGGAAAGAAGCCTGAAGGTAGAGGGCATAGGAAACAATAACTAGAAATTGGAAATTTCCTGAACCCGCGAACTCGACGATCCTCGAAAGAGATTTCAAGAAATGGTCAATTGCGGAAAGCAGTCAGATGGGATTAAAAATAGGGTAACAAGGGTTCTCTAGGATACATAAGGACCCTCCTGTCAATTTGTATATATCGAAACATTTCAGTGCAAAATGTGTAACACGAAGAAGGTATTCATTCCATCTTCAATTCAAATTATTTTTTCTTTTATTGGTGACAACTCAGTGCACAAGTTCTCTTATTGGCATTAACAAGAAAAAAATGTATTCAACAGTGATTTACGAGAGCCCTACCGACCCCCGAGTTGGCGCTATTATAGATCTTGCACCCAAAACTTGTTTCATCTACAGTTCCACCATATACATCTTGCACCCAAAACTTCCATGGTCTACAATTCGTCCACATATTGGAACATGGTTTTCGTTTCGACCATAAATAATCTATTAAGATACATTAATATAAATAGAATTTAAATAAATATATTTAAACTTGAACCTGACTTTTTTCAAACTTGTGTATTGGTCCTATATCGTCACATAATGAGCCCGACCAGCCGCAGTTCCTTTCAACACTTAGCCAATTATCTCTTCGTGGGGTCACAACTTAGCGCTATTGAAATTTTATTCCCCTTGTTCCATGATATACGTATTCAATAGCGATTTAGGGGAGTCTGAATGACCCCTGGGTTGGTGCTATTATAAATCTTGTACCCAAAATTTTTGTCATCTACAAGTGCCCGATACACATCTTGCACACATAACTTTTGTACTCTACAATTTGTTGCAACTTAGAACTATCAATTTATTATTCCCCCTATTTTTTGATATACATGTTTCACACAACACTTCTCTGATATACATTTTTCATCAAACACTTGCATCATTTACAATTCAACTTCGGTTACAGAGCCCGCCTACCCGGGAATCCACGATCTGAAAAGTGGTTAGGCATCGAATGGTTAATGGTCAGTCAGAGTCATGATATAAAATCACTAGTGAAAATGTGAATCAATGCGTCCGTCAACACGTGCATTGGGAAATTTTAGGAAAAACGGATAAGTAACGAGAAAGAGAGAGTAGAGGGGAAAAACAAACGGGAATTTGGTTGAGTATAGAAGAGGGAAAAGAAGGTCCAATATATTCAAATCCGCGATAGATATTCCATTTCCTAGAAAGATATTTTATGTATGTTTTTAGAGAAGTTGTATACATATTGCATATATTTGGAAAGAAGCCTCAAGGTAGCAGGCACATGAAACAACAACTAGAAATTGGAAATTTCCTAAACCCGTGAACTCTACAATCCACGAAAGAGATGTCAAGAAATGGTCAACTACAGAAAGCGGTCGGACGAGATTCAAAATAGGGTGACGAGGGTTCCCGAGGATACGTAAGGCCCCACCTATCAAATTGTATATATTGGAACATTTCAGTGCAAAATGTGTAACACGAAGAGGGCATTCATGCCATCCTCAATTCAAATTCATTTTTCTTTTATTGGTGACAACTCAGAGCACATATTTTCTTATTGGCATTAACAAGAAAAAAATATATTCAAAAACGATTTACGGGATCTCGACCGACCCCTGGGTTGGCACTATTATAGATCTTTCACCCAAAACTTGCGTCATCTACAGTTCTGCCATATACGTCTTGCACCCAAAACTTCTTTGGTCTACAATTTGTCCACATATTGGAACATGGTTTACATTTGGACCACAAATTATCTATTAAGATACATTAATATAAATACAATTTAAATAAATATATTTAAACTTGAACCAGGATCTTTTCGAACTCGTCGATTGGTCCTATATCGTCACATCATGAGCCCGACCAACTGCAGTTCCTTTCAACACTTAGCCAATTATCTCTCCACAGGGTGGCGCCTTAGCGCTATCGAATTTGTATGCCTCATGTTCTATGATATATGTGTTGGTTCTCTTATTGGCATTTATAAGAAAAAAACGCATTCAATAGTCATTTACGAGAGTCTGATCGACCCTCGGGTTGGTGCTATTATAAATCTTGCACCCAAATGTTTTCGTCATCTACAAGTGTGCCATATACATCTTGCACCCAAAACTTCTGTACTCTACAATTGGTCACGACTTAGCACTATCGAATTCTTATACCCCCTCTTCCATGATATACATGTTGCACACAACACTTCCGTGATATACATTTTGCACCAAACACTTTCATCATTTACAATTCGACCTCGATTTACAAAACTTTCAAACCATTTATCACTCTCTTCAATCCTCGCTACATTTACGCCCTTTCCAATTCACATTCATTATGATTTTACTATCGACAACTCAACATACAGGTTCACTCATTGGCATTGTTAAGAAATATATGAGAGTCCGACCCAGTGTCGTTGCTTTTCATACCTAGTTGTCAGGTTGCCATAACCAAACTTTCCTTCCCCTTTTAAATGATATACATCTTGCACCCAAAACTTCAATGATTTACAATTCCATAGTTAGCCAAATTTATAGAAGATGATCTCCGGGTTGGTGCTATTATAGATCTTGCACCCATAACTTCTGCCATCTACAATTCTCATGGATTATGCTTTTACTAGTAACAACTCAACACATGTGTTCGAAAGAGATTAGCACTGCTTTGCTTACTCACAACTCACCATACAAGTTTTCTTAACAATATTACTCTACTCTCCCCTTTTTCCAAAATTTACCTTATAAGCTACTTGGCAGGGACTACACTATCACGCAACACTTGTTATACATGTTATCATTCATTAATAGTTCTTTTTTTTTTAATTATCTATTTGGTTTGGTTTAGTAGAACATAGTTGAGAGATTTAAATATTAGGTACTAAAAAAAATGAAAAAAAAATATCACAAGGAAAATTTTAAGGATCCATACATATATTAAAGTGTAAAAATCTCGGTGAATCTTATTAATTTTTAAAATTCAAACTATAAAATGTTCCTTAAAAAAAAAATTAATATGAGAATTCATTATTAAAAAAAATAAGTTCCTTAAAATTTTGAATATTTAATTTATATTTATAGGTTTTTTTTTTTTTTAATTTAAACTTATTAAATTTAAAAAAAAAAATAGAATTTATTAATTTTATATTTCTTGTATTATTACAATTATATTTATAGGTTTTTTTTTTTTTTTTTTTTAAATAAATAGAATTTAGAAATTTAATATATCTTATATTATTACAAAAGTGAAATTTGACTATTTAATTTAATTTATAATTATAGGTTTTAGAAAATTTGAAGTTTTTAAACTTTTAGAAGGGTTAAAAGTATTTTATATACCTTGTATTAGTACGGGAGTGAAAATAATATTGGTAGTTGTCACATCCACACAATGTGCCTAGCCAAATCTTGTGATCGTGTAACTCTTGACGGCATGTGGCACCATGACGTTTCTCGCTTAGTTGCTTGGGAAATCCAAGGATACTTTTGTTGGAGATATTACACACTCACCTAGAATTGTTTTCCTAAGTTTGATAGTCCAATGTTGAGAACTATTCCTTAGATGTGAATATTCTCTCTAGAGAATATTCCCCTACAAAATAGGGCGTTCCTCTTCAGTTCAGATTCAATTGCACTCAGTTATACTAGTGGAAGTCACTCATGCATGGAAACCTCAGTTTTATCACCATCAGTTGCATGTGTCTCTCACTTCAACATATGTGTCTCAGTTCACTGATGATTGCATGGATCAGTTAACTAGGACTAGGTAGAAGTTCACTCCAGTTTCTATCATTGAGTGTCTATATCTCTCTAGATCACTACTATGGCACATTAGTTACTCATGTAACCTATATCTATTGCAAATTATTCACTCTTTGAGTGTGGAATACAATTATTACAATTCTATTCTTTTCTCTCCAAGTTTTCTCTCATCTTCTCATTTTTCTGCAAACTATGTACGCCTTTTGCTAGCTAGATCTTATCTGTGCAAGTTCATCCACATTTACATGGTATCATAGCCGACGGATTGCTGGAAAAAATACACACCATACTCTTTTTGCAGGTACCGAAGATTGAAGAATGCAGAAAAGATGGATCATTCGCCAATAATACTTCTCATGCCTCATAACTATTTGGAGTGGAAGCCAAAAAACAATCTTCATATCATATGCAAAAGCTTATACCAAATAACTATGGAAATGGAAGTAGATCTTGATTTTTTCGATGAGAAAAACGACTTTCTCAATAGATAAGATATGTCCACAGGATGTATCTTCTTGTTTATTTCTCCTGAAATTCTCCACCAAGTATATAATGAATCACAATATTCAACTCCAAATGAATTATGGACCAGATGGGAGGTTCTATTTAAAAATAAAGAAGATTGCATGCAAAAGGTTGCAAGATAAAACTAGTAGAGAAACCATCAGAATATCAAGCCTCTTTCTGAAGAGTCTTCTACACAAGTATCTGCAAAAATTCTTGTTCCATTAATTGCATATGATGTCTACTCCATTTCAGATTTGTTTTCTGAATTTCATAAGGAAGATATCAGGGATACATATCAAGAGTCACACACATAAATTTTTGCATGCATCTCAGGAGCAACATGCATGCATCTCGAGAGACAAAAAGGGGGATGCACACATCATATTCAATTATGATATTTTCTAAGAAGAATTTGCAGAAAAAAATTGGATATTTGAATTCATCTCGAAAAAATACCTAATTTCAAAAAAACAATCGTTCAAAATAGATTCTGGGAAGTGAAGTTATGAGAATTTTAAAATCCATAAATTTTTAGCATTTTTCCAAAAATGACCGCACGATTTTCAAATTTTCATCCAAAATTCAATTGGATTTTATTCATTACAAAAACAAGAATGTGGATGTGTGTGGAAATCTCACTGGTGCAACTATTGTTGGGTATGTGTTATATTGTTTGCATGTGTGTGTGTGTGGGTGTGTCAGATACGCCAACTGCGTCTGACGATCCCTACACTTAGAGCTCTGTTGTTGCGCCAGGCGCTTACTAGGGGGGTCCCAGGGGGGGGCAGGTATGCGCCCCCTGGTTATGCGCAACATTTGGCACCGGGCGGTAGCCCGGGGCCGATGGGGTTCGGGGCAACACCCCGAATTTTTTTTTTTGGGCAGTTTTTGCTTTTTTTAGCAGATTTTGCTATTTTTAGCTGATTTGTAAATTAATCCCGGATTAAGGGATTAGGGTTTTGGTATCTACGGAATACCTAAAAACATTGTATATATTGTATGGCGAATGGTGAAATTCGATATAATGAAAATAAGAAAGGTTTTCCCGGTTGAGGGTTTTCGGTAAAAATCTCTGTGTAATCTGTGTATGAGCCATTGATTAATTTCTGTATTGCTTAAGAATCTATATGCATTGCTTTACTTCACAGGTTTAAAACTTACAACTACTTCATCGGATCTGTGCAGACATCTACATCTTCAAAAAAATATCCAACAAGCACAAACTTACATAGTTGTGAGGTCTTCGTGGAATGAAGGACACAATTGCTTAGCAACTGCTTTTTGTTCCTTCACATTGTTTTGTTTTTT